>CBVK0100184547.1:0-18916 GCA_900067695.1 Picea abies
CTGCATATATACTCTCCTGCGAAAATCCTTAATTCCCGCATTCTGCATTCAGCTTGACTGCGGACTTCCCGCACTTTTTGAATGGTTAGAGTGCGGACATATTTTTAAAAGAGAAAAATAGATAAGTTCTCGATTCTTCTAGAAGGAATCTTCTAGAAGGGTGAGTTGGCTTTCAAATGGTTGGAAAAATACTGACTTTCCAGATATCTTGGGATCATTCCCTATCCAAGTAACCAAACTATCTTCTCCTATATATTGAGGAGATTGCTTATGGAAAAAGTTAGAAGTTGGCAAGCTAGAGAAATCTATTGGAGAATTGGTGCATTATTGTATGGAGAATTGATGCTGCAGCAAACAGAGACAACAACAAGGTCATTACAAGTAGTTGATGTTCTTCATGCATGAGAAAGTGTGTGTGTCAAAGCTAGGAGCCATCGAAAGGAGATCTACGACATCAAGGCTCAGGTTGTATATTTATCTTTCAATTAATGCAATATATGAATATGTCCCTTTCCCATAATGATGATGTCATCTTATTACATGATTCCTTGATCACATGTATAGACTAGGTATTGAATATATTAATGCCTTTGCTGTGATTGGTTTGAGTTGCTATGATTGGACGACACAAGAGAATCGGAGCAGAGCAAGGAACAACAGAGATTAAAGGAGAGCGTTCATAAGGTATGTACACTATCCATTTCTCTTAGTTCGTTCAATAGCTAGATCTAGGGAAAGAGTAGTATTCTGTCACGTTTTGTTCCAGATCCAGGTGGATCTGGGGAGATTGGTCTGTGTCCGCACTCACGAATTTATCCTTAAACAAAATTGGCGACTCCACTGGGGAATTCACCTTTGTATTTTTGGGTTTCTTGAACTTTCTGTGGCCATTTGTTCTTGTTTCCTTTTTCTCCTGATTTGTAAACTTCTGAGTCCTCAGGATACCCTGAGACACCTTATGGGTTACAAAACCAAGTTAGATTTTACTTGATTTTGAAATTTTTTCTTTACTTTTAGAGATTCCCGCACTGTGCTTATTAACAGCCTGTGAGAATCCTGATTGTATGCACCTTGCGTATATACTCCAGTGCGGAAAGTTCGCAGTCTGAATTTAACTGGACTGCGGGAATTTTATTTTCCCGCACTGTGTTCAAGGCTTGCCTGCGGGCAGATTTTGAAATTTTTTTGAATTCAAGTTTTGACTTTTCCAATAGCTCAGTAAGGTTGATTTAAGTCCATTTGACATTTCATCTCACTGGTTTACATATCTTTTTCTTTATTTGCTTGCTGGATCTGATCTAGGGTTTTTAAGCTTGTTCTTGCTTTGATCACTTGACTTTCATCCTTTATCCTTTATTGGCATTTTTCTTCTCTCTGATTACTGGGGTTGAATGTGTTGTATTGGTTAAAGATCAGTGATTGATTGAAAGTTAAGAGTTTGGTTTTTCTTAGCTGATTATTGTTTCAAAAGGGCAATTTTCATTTGCATTAAGAAACTCCTTGGTTTACTTTGTGTTCTTACTATCATTGAAAGTTTTGGTTGGGTTGTCATTGACTGTTTGGTATTGACGTTCTGATTTTCTTTCTCTGTTATCAGAGTTCTTCTTGGAAAGTGAACCCTTTGTTTTCTTTCAAGTAGTGTTTTCGCTTTTATTGCAAACATCGAAAATCAAACTTGTTAAATTTTAGAGCATTGAAGTTTTGAAGAAGACAGTTAGAAATGATTCATTGATGCATGATTATTTGTATTGGTCTTTCAAAGGAAATTGAGAATTGCATTTGCATTAAAGTAATTTCGTTTGATTTGACAATCGTCCTCTCTCTCCCATAGCTAGGATTCATTGAATAAAATGATTACATTTCTTCATATCCTTGCATTCTTTGGGTCAGAGTCACACTACATGAGTTTCACTTCCGTTGCCTGTGAGTAAACAACAGCCATTTAAAAAACTTTGCGTAATATTAAAATTGATCCAGTAACTCTTTTCTAGGGCTCGTTTTCACCAACATATAGCCAGGCTAGTGCTTTGGAGTAGGAAGAGAGATACACTCTCCAAAGTTCAAAAACACACAATAGTATCTTGAGAATAGGGAGTGTAAAATCCATTGGCCGCATATTGTCCTAGGAAGCCCTTCTAACACAAGGGTCAAGCATTAGGTCGCATTGGTGTTGGCAGAGATACTAACCTGCTGTGTTGACATCAGTGTAGAGCTTGCACGTATTACGGGGGTCACTCCAAGGTATACCCACAATTATGAGTGGAAGCCTTTGAGTTGATTTCGGGCTCGATACCCTGCCCTTGCATGTGGATCGGACTGACGACTGTTTCCCCAGGCAGTACTGTTGTCTGTGGTAACCTTAGTGGCCTTTCTCTCTAGGTACTTACCCAAGGTGACTGTGAAGGGGAAAGTCTTCACGGTACCTGGAATCGACGTTGACCAAACTCACTCGGGCTCCTTGGAGGGTATACCCATGATTATGTGTGGGAGCTTGCACCAGGGCGTAAGTCTGTTAAGCAGGTCGTCAACGTAACTTTTCCACATTGGCCCCGCCCCTTCTCGTCTCGTTGTTGCAATGTTGGATTTCATCACCAACTAGTGGCTTCGGAATTAGAAGGTTTTGACTACTTGGTGATTACTTCTAGATTTTGTTTACTAGGGTGTGTTGTTTGTTTCTCGTAGTTGACCATAGGATTTTCGTTGGGGACTTTGTTACTTGTTTACAATTGCTCCTCCCCGACGTTCGCGTAGGATGCAAGGTTTGTCTCCGGAACATCCGGAAGCTTCCAAACCTTTGCACACAACAACACCTGAGGGTACCCCTGAGGACTCTCCTCATCCGGGTGAAATCCCTCTTGTGACTTTAACACACATGGATGTAAGTGATGTCCCGAAAGTCTTTACACCACCTCCACAAGTAGACCCTACTGATCCTCTCGGTGAATTTCGAGTTCACAATACTATAGAGGATTATCGCATTCGTCGTGGTGAAAGACCTTCTGGACGATTTCATCTTTCTGGTGACGATCTTCCTCCTCCTGAATCAATCGCAGGACCGTCTCATGGTATAGTAGGCCAAGGTCCTACTTGGTCGGGTGATTTTCGACGAGTTTTGTTTGGTCCTGAATCTCCTGAGTCTCCTCAGTCAGAAATTACACCAGCGACTACAACTTATCGTTTTATTTTACCTCCTGAGATGGCTCATCTTGCAAACACTATGAGTGTCCAAACTGGAATTCCTGCAACTACTCTTGCCCCTATTAATACCCAGAGAACTCTGGTAGTTAATCCAACTTTACCTCCGGGTTACCATGCATTGAATCCTACGTTGAATGTTCCACATCCAACACCTCCACAAACTCCTGCTGGTTCTCCTGGTGGTCCTCAGTTCCCTGGGCATCCTATTCCTGGTTTCATACCGACACTCCCTCAGTTTCCCACTGGCAATGTTAATCCTAGTGGCACTATACCGACCGTTACACCTAATGTCCAAATTCCTGTTGGTGGCCTTAGTGGCACAGTTCCTTTTCCCGGACAAACCATAGTGACTGCACAACCTCCGGTTGGCACACAATTTCCGGGTGGAAATGTCTCTTTGATGGGAGGACCACACTCGCCTTTAGGACAAAACATCCCTCCTGCTTTGGCTCAGTATTGGACTCAACTTTTGCAAAATGTTCCTCAAAACCCTGGGGGGCAACAAACTATCCCTACTCAAGGCCAACCATATCCAGGGGTGACTAATCCTATTTGGGGTTCGGTTCCATCTACTCAACCCCAGGTCCCTACCCAGACTCAAGGTCAAAATCCTTGGGGTTACTACCCGATTCTACCACCACAGGGACAACCAGGATCTTCTCTCTGGGGGAAAACTGCATACGCACCCACTGGTTTATCGACGGGGCTTCCACCCCAAAGTCACCAGTACCCTCAGGTGAATCGACAATTTCCATTTCTCGCCACTTTGGATTTGCCAGATTTGTCTAGGATTTTGAACGATCCTATTCGTCACTCTCCCCAATGGCCTGCTATCCCTGCAAAGCTTCCATCGGACATTCCGAAATTCGATGGGAAGGCGGGAGAGGACCCGAATAATCACGTCATGACTTTCCATTTGTGGTGTTCGTCTAATTCCTTGATGGATGACTCCATTAGATTGCGTCTTTTTCAACGCACCCTTACAGGTGCTGCTGCGAAGTGGTACATTGAGTTACCACGGGATTTCTTTTCAGATTTCAACACTCTTGCCATGGCCTTCCTCACACACTACAAGTTACCGATTCGTTATGATACGGGGATTGAGATTTTAACCTCCTTTAAACAAAGTACCAGCACTCATATCTCTGATCACATCCATGAGTGGCGACGGAGGAGACGTCTCATTAAACTCGAGCTTCCTGATCAGTTACTGGCCGAATGGTTTACAAAATCATTTGTAAACAAAATTGGAAAAGAAATTTCCATGGGCAGTGTTGTCACTGAAGAGCAGGCTATCAGTCGTGCTCAATATCTAGATCTCGTTTATTCGCAAATGGGCACTTTATATGACTTACTACCCGATTTACCTCGTCCTGGTACTTCCAACACTTCTAATGCTCCGGTTGCTTCCCATGTAGCTGATGGTGTGATTGGGACTACTCATGCCCATTCACATTCCGTGTCAACTACAACCCCAAAATCCAATTCTTCTAATGTTCAAAATGCTCCGTCTCCTGCTCCTCCCGCCGGCAAAACCTCTGAAGTGAACGTTGTTCAATCTACACCTGCCGGTAAGAACAAATCCAAAAAAGGGAGAGGCAAGAATAAGGAGGGTAAAAACGCTAATCCGAACGAGCAAACCAAAACCCCTCCTGTTGATGACCGGGATAAGTGAAAACCACGCTATCCTTTCCTTATGTGTAGTGATGATCACTATACAAAGGATTGTCCGAGACGTGCTGAAGTTCATAAGTTCCTTCAATCAACACCGAAACCTTCTACTCCGGCTGTCTTGTCTCAACCCTTCCCGTCTCAACAGTAGGCTTCCTTGGTCATCCATGACCAACCCTCTGCCTCTACCTCTACACAGTCCTATGTTTTAATGTGCACTGGTGATTCGAGGAAAGACACTGTTACACTTACCACTCGAGCCAAAGACTATACTCCTTCTAAAGATAAGGTTGACGATACACCTCCTGATTTGGTATCTACCTCTCCACCGAATCCACCTACAACCGGTCCTCTTCATCTCGAAAGACCGAACCTTGATACAGTTATACGACCACCCCCAAAGGTGTCGTTAAGAAATCGGAATTCAATCCTCATGCACGTGCGGCTCAGAACTACAGTATTGTAGAAGATCTGGCCCAAGCACCTTCGGCAATGTCTACCCTTGAAGTCCTTCAGTCCTGTCCCACACAGCGAAGGGCCCTGTTGAAAGCCATAGGTGGAATTGATTCTACGGACGAAAATTTGATAGTCTTTGACTTGAATGAGCATATTCCTAGGTTGCCCGCACAACTTGTGTTTCAAATCCAAGTTGTTGTTGCTGAAAAAAGAATTTGTCGGACGGTTGTTGATGAGGGTGCCTCTACGTGTGTCATGTCTTTTTCTTGCTGGAAAGCCATTGGTTCTCCACCATTAACCGAGTCACAAAACACTTTGCGAGCCTTCAATGGCTCTGGTTTCAAACCTTACGGTGTTCTACCGTCGTTGCCTGTCACTCTTGAAGGTAAGACCATCCAGGTGGAAGTGGAAGTTTTCGATACTCCTCTTGATTATAATCTTCTACTCGAACGAAGATGGGTCGATTCTATGCGTGCTGTTGTATCCACCCTTTTTCGTGTTCTACGATTTCCTCATCAGGGAAGAGTGGTTACGATTGATCAACTTGCCTTCTTTAATGCCGATACTCGCACGGGAAACGTGCCGTTCATAGAAAACACCCCACCGGGTTATGATAATGTTGGCGTTGGTCTTTTAAAAGATTCGTCGTTAATGGGTACTTTTCCCATACCACCACCACCCAATATTCCTAGCCCGTACGTTGCATCTATTAACATGATCTCTACCATGCCTCGTGAACTTCCAGTCTCTGCTGACCCTTGGATAGTACCTGACCCTGGAGATCATGTTCGTTTCGGCAACGTTATGCTGTTAAGTCCGATTGAGTCTGATTACCAAGCCATTCAATCGGAAACCCCTCCTTCTTCTTCTTGTGAGGAGTTGTCTCCGGATCCTTTCCGTGTTGTCTTTCTGACTGATGAAATGATCATGTCTGTCTTGGATGACACCCCTTGGGATGATGGGCATCATCGTTCCATACTTTTTCTGGAACAACAGACTCTTGAGAATTATCAACGGATTTCACCTCCGTCGACCGTTGTTGTTATCTCCACTGTTCCCCAATTCAAACAGGATGTGTTTGCTGAAGGGAACCTGAGTAACATTTCACCCACGATACCCATAGATATTTCAATGAAACCTGGGATAGTCGAGAACGTTAATATTGGAACTTTGTGTTCTCCCGAAGAAATTATCACTTACACTTCCTTGTTTAAAGAATTTCGTGATATCTTTGCATGGAGTTATGAGGAGATGCCGGGTATTGACCCGTCTATTGTAGTGCATGAAATTAAGACATACCCTAGAGCCAAACCAGTCCAGCAGCCCCTCCGTCCTGTCCATCCACATAAAGCCACGACCATTAAACTTGAAGTTGAAAAACTTCTAAAAGCCGGTTTTATTTATCCTGTGGCATTGACAGAATGGGTTTCTAACCCCGTACCGATCGATAAAAAAGGTGGTAGTATTCACGTTTGTGTTGATTATCGAGATATCAACAAAGCTTGTCCTAAGGACAATTTTCCAACTCCTTTCGTCGACCAGATTGTCGATGATTGTGCCGACAGCGAAATTTTTTATCTCATGGATGGATTTTCCAGCTATAATCAAATCAATATCTCTCCCGAGGACCAACACAAAACAACTTTTATTTGTCCTTGGGGTACTTTCGCCTACTGTAAACTTCCTTTCAGTCTAAAGAACGCAGGTGCTACATTCCAACGTGCTATGTCTTACGCATTTCACGATATTAAGCATATTGTTCAACCTTATTTGGACGATTTGTCGGCTCACTCTTTACGTCGAGTCGATCACCCTGTGCATCTCCGTGCAATTTTCCTTCGTTGTCGGTTCTATCGCATTCGCCTGAATCCACATAAATGCGTCTTTTGTGTAGAATCTGGAAGACTCCTCGGTTTTATTGTTTCACGCCATGGGATCCGGGTAGATCCTATCAAGGTCGAGGCGATTCTCAATCTCCCTCCTCCTTCTTCTTTACGCCAGTTACAAAGTTTGAAGAGGAAAGCAAACTTTCTTCGTCGATTCATCCCGAATTACGCTGAAATTACTCGAGGTTTCACGCGCCTTCTAAAGAAAGGTTCTGAGTTTGTCTGGGATAAAGCTGCTAGTGATGCCTTTGAAGCGTTGAAGTTGTCCCTTACCAAAGCTCCTCTTCTTTTTCCTCCGGATTATAGTCGAGATTACTTTCTTTATTTAGCTGCATCCGAGTATACTATCGGCATGGTTCTCATTCAAGAGGATGATGATCACGATGAACATGTTATATATTACCTGAGTCGAAGTTTAACTTCTACAGAAATTAAATATCAACATGTTGAGAAGTTGGCTTTGGCTGCTGTTCAAGCAGTCCAACGTTTTCGTCATTACATTCTCGCCAGGAAAACTACAGTGATTTCCCACTGTAACCCCATGCAACATATATTGACTCGTCAATTGCTGGGGGGAAAGTAATCCAAGTGGATTGTTATTCTCCAGGAGTTCGATTTGGAATTTGATCGTGCCACATCAAAGAAGTCTCTAGTTTTCGCTGAGTTGATTTATGACATTCACAACGCTGCAACGGAAAAGGTAGCAGTTGATTCGTTACCTGACGAGTCACTTTTCCTTATAAGTACCGACGATATTTGGTACAGGGATATCATTATATATCTCCAAACTCAAACTTTCCGGCCCGCTTTGTCTAGCGCCGAACGACGTCGTGTTCATTATCAAGCACGTAATTATATTATTCTCGGCGATACTCTTTATCGTTGAGGTGTTGACTCTGTGTTTCAACGTTGTTTAACCTTTGAAGAAGCCGAGAGAGCTTTGAATGATTGCCACTCGGGAGCATGTGGTGGTCATATGTCTGGGTATGCTACTGCTCAGAAAATCTTACGTGCAGGATACTTTTGGCCCTCGTTGTTTAAAAATTGCATCACTGCTATTCAGAAGTGTCATGCATGCCAGACCTATAATCATAAGATTCGGTCACATCCCGCTCCCCTTCACCCTGTATTCTCAGTAGGTCCTTTCGCTAAATGGGGCATTGACTTCATGACATGTCACCCTCACTCGGCCAGGGGGCATGGGTACATTATTGTAGCTATTGATTATTTTACTAAGTGGGCCGAGGCAATGCCGACATTTGACAATACTGGGAAGACTGCATCACTTTTTCTGTTCAACCATGTCATCACTCGTTTTGGTGTTCCTCAGGCTATCATCACCGATCACGGTAGTCATTTTAGAAATACTATGATGTCTGAACTTACAGCGAAGTTGGTCCTTCATCATGGTAGCTCAACTCCCTATTATCCTCAAGCCAATGGCTAGGTCGAAGCCATTAACAAAGTTCTTATCACTATGATTCGACGGATGATAGGAATACATAAAACTAGCTAGCACACAATGTTATTTTCGGCATTATGGGCGTATCGGACGTCTGTTAAGTCTGCCACGGGATTCACACCTTTCCGATTAGTTTATGGCATGGAAGCCATTCTACCTATAGAATGCGAAATTCCGTCTTTGAAGCTAGCCGTAGAGCTCTTACCTAATACTTCTGCCGAAGAGGAACGCCTATTGTATTTAATGCGATTAGATGAGACTCATCGTGATGCTACTTTAGTAATCGAAGCCCAGAAGAAACGCGTTAAGGCACAGTATGACAAACATGTTAAACCTCGTGTCTTCTCTGAAGGAGATCTTGTTCTTTTATATGAACAAGATAAAGATGTCTTAGGAGCTGGGAAATTCGAACCAATGTGGTGTGGGCCTTATATTGTTAGCAAAGTTTTGACAAAGGGAGCATATGAGCTAGTGGATTATGATGGGGTACCTTTGAGTGAACCCAGAAATGGGTTATACTTAAAGAAATACTATGCATGAGTCATTTGTGCATGAAGTATTTGTATTTTTATGTATCATACTGAGTGTGTGTGATTACTTTTAGCTTTGAGTTTGACGTTATTTGGTCTCTACCCTTACGATTACAATGTGTTTGATTGTCAGATGTCGGAGTATTCGCTACCTTATATTGGCTTTGCTGACGGTGCTAGCCGTAGTACTCAGAATCTAGCTTCCGCTACTTGGGCTATCTATGCCCCAACAAATGAGCTTATATCTTTACGAGGTGTATGTCTTGGGCGAGCAACCAACAACATCGCAGAGTATAGCGCCGTAATTGAGTTATTGGTTGATGCTATCTCTATTGGAATTCTTCGTTTGGTTGTGCGACTTGACTCGCAGTTAGTGGTGCTACAGCTAAGTAATGTTTATTCTATCCGAAGTCCTACATTATTAAGAGTATATTTGCGGATTCACCTCTTGGAAAGACATTTTGATTATATAGAATATCAACACATTTCGAGAAATCTTAATACATTGACAGATGCGTTAGCTAATTATGTATTAGACAGGCATTTGAACAATTTATAAATCAAACACGTGTATACAAGTGTAAAGTAAGCCGGTAAAAACCATATATATATATATATATAACGATCAAAGTTTGTTTGTTACAAAATGCGTCCAAAGACCAAAAAGATCAAAAATGGAAGCTCATGGCTTCTACATAACGATATCATGACATCAATGATGTTCACGATAGCATACTAAAGTCCTGGCTACTCTACGGAGCAAACGGCCCATAGAGGCAGGAACTCCCACGGTATGACGCTGATCATTTTGTGGGACCTCCTCCAGAGACATATTTGGAATATCATGTATCAAGCCCTCTAACTTTTGCTCCACAGTAAAGTAGTCCACAGCATGCTGGGGGACTGGAACTACTGCTTCTCCTCACCGCTGAATAGGAGAACTCCCAGCAGGTCTGTAGGCCCCAACATCTGTGTTATCAATACATTTTGGTGTTAGTCTTTGACAAAACTTACAAACCCAAAAACATTTAATATGATGAAAATACAAAAACATCTAAAAATCAAAAAGTTGGTATACTTCTTACCAATGTTTCCCCACTGCGCGTCTTCAGGGAGGACGAGGTCAGGATCACCTCGAAAATCCAAGCCAGCATATGCATAATCCTCAACCATCACCACCTGGCCTTGGAGCCAATCGAAAAAACGATCGTCATATCTGACAATCGGTCCTGCCACATGCCTATCCATGAGCTGGCACCATCGTAGCATCCGTGGCTCCCTAGGACCCGGAAACTGCCAGTCTCCCTGAAGCCTGTACACTGGGACACTCTCGCAGAAGAAGGATACTAACAGTGATCCATAGCCAAATTGCTTGAAGCCTCCATGCCTGCTTTTTGTCAGTTGTTTTTTGAGACTACGCAATACTGCATCAGCCCAGTTGAAAACCCAGGGCTCAAGACACTCGAGGGCATATTGAAAGTAGCTCTGTAGAGCCATATGAGGAGAAGCACTGCCCGCCATTCGAGCTATGGTTAACAGGATGGTACGAAGAGTGATGTCGGTCACTCCCCAGATAGCCACTTTTCCCTTTCGTCTTTCTGCCTCTGGCACGCAGTAGTCTCTACAGTACTCACTCATTTCTCTACCGCCTCTGCGATTACCAGTCAAGATGACATATGAACCCCTTCTTGATAATTCGGTCAGAAAGTAGATATCTTCGATATCAATAGTCAATGTATGGACACCCACATGGAAAACCTGTTGATCCGGATCCCACATTTGGATTAAGTGTTCCAATAGACGAACTTGGGCTCTCATGCCCGGTATCCGGAAGTATTTTAGGAGACCATAGTTTCTTAAGGCAGCGATAGTTGGTGGGTTATTTTCGGCGGCATTATTATCATCTTCGTGCTCACGTTCTCTCCACTCAAGCACCATGGTATGACTATTGACCTGCACAAAAACCAAGGGAAGATAGTCAATATCTTGAATCATAAGAAAAATTGATTTTTATGGCTAAACGTTTTATCAAATTTTTGATTCTGCGCTGCCCACAGGTGGATTTAACACACAGTGCAGACTTTCCACACTGTGGTTAAAGATCACCTGCGGAAATCTAAATTCCCGCAGGTCTCGAAAGGGTTGACTACGGAAATCCTGTTTTGCGCATAGGGTTTTAAAAAGTCCCTCACAACTCAATTTTTAACCATTCAAATCATAAAAATAAACCATGGAAAGATAAAGAATTGAACACTTATCTGTTTGATCCAAACGGTTTGTGATTTGATGCACCGGAGCTCCTAGAAATTGACTTTGAAGATTGGAGGTGAAATGGTAATTTTTGTACTGAATGGGTAATTGGGTAAAACAAATGGTGAAAATGGAATGGTAATTTTGATTTTATTTACTTTTTACTATTTAAAAAGTGGGTTTTTCATTTTTATTTCATTATTTTGCCTATTTAACCCTAATTACTAATGCAAAAGTGAGTGAGTGACTTGCAGGCCCCTAACAAGACGATTATGGATCCAAAAACTTTTGCGATTTGGTGTGAAATTGTTTGTTTTCTATGGTTTTAACTTAAAACCACGAGTGACTTTTATCCGTTCTAGCACTTGTAAAAAACTTAGAACGAGATTGAGCGTTGTTTTATCTCTTTTCCGGGCTCGTTATGGTTACACGAAAAAGGAACCCCCCTGGAGTTGACTTTAAGCCCTTTTCACGACTCCCTAAACATGAAAAGATTGTCGAGCGACCTTGCTATTTTCACGCTCATTAAAGTATTTGAATTTATGCATCCTCCGAGCGATAGTTTAACCCTTTTTCAGTCTCGTTGGATTATTGTACAAAAAAGGCACTGAGAGAGTTCTCTTTTAAAAGTGTTTTTCCAAACTCTATAATCTTGAAAAACCTTCGAGTTTTCTATCTCTGGACTCGTTAAACAAACATTGACAGGCCCGTGATGGGACCGAACCACTCCTTCTTAGGGTTTGTTAAACATACTCCGAGGGACTCGTCTGAAGGATGAGCTTATATCAACAAGCATATGTGATCCTCTTCAAGCTTGCGTAAAAATAAAGAGGTACTTGCCAGCAATGGTGGGGGAAAATTTGGGAAAGGGATATGTTTTTTTTTTGTGTTAATTGGCAGTAAGTGTCGCTCTTGAACATGACACCCCCTATTCATCATCTGAAGTCGGTTTGGGTAATCCATTTGTCTCTCATTCGATTTGATTACAAGGTCTTTCCATGTGTCATTTTTGAGTCAATGCTTCCAAATCATTGGTCGTGTCGTCCATGTGTTCAAGAGCTGTCCATTTGAAACCTCTATTGAGTCGGCCATCTGCAGTTATCTTTTCATTTTTTGAGTCGGCCTTCCCTGTGTCCAAATTCCAATTGTCACATACTCTGTTTCACTTTTAAACTCTGTTACTCATTTTGTGTCATTGATGGGGGATACATCAAGGCCCTCCTGTGACGAGTCTTGTTCCGTTGAAATCAGCACATTATCCGGGATTGAGACTTAGAAATTATTTATTACCTTGGAACTTGCATGCCTCAATGGCAAGTTTCTCACTTTCGACAATGGATTTACATCATTGACCTCTGATCGAGAGATTCCATTAATTGTTCGACATCAACTCATTTATTTACAATTGATGGATTGTACTATAGTACCTTGGGAGTCATTGACATCAATGGTGATTTCCCTCGCACTTGTTAACGGTATACATCAATGACCGATAATCAAGTGGTTTCTACCATGTTTGACTTCGACACATGTAATCACATGGTCAGATTCGTACTTTGGGTGATAAGATTGAAGACCCTGGATATTATCTTTGCGATCCAGGTTGCGATGGAGTATGTATGTTGTGCGACACATAGATCCACTGTGTATGATTCGTGGCTATGTCATCTTGACTGAAAATTTGTCACACAGATCCACAGTGTATTTCAGTGGCTGTGCTATATTATGACTGCATGGATCCACAGTGTATGATTGGTGGCCATGACCTTTGTTTATGATGTCGTCGATCTATGATCTGAGTATGGGAATTCCTACCTCAGAATTGATATATATGATACTCTGCTGATGCTTGGATGTTTGTAGGTCTCCGATTAGATGTGCTTTTGGTTCTTGACACACACATGCAGCTTACAAAGTCTATCGACTGTCACTGGTTCCACTCTCCGACTTTGGGGGGCATTATGTTATCCACATTTTTGGTTATCAAGATGATATTATGATTATGTCATGATGATGGAAGAACAAACTCTTCATTAAGAACATTTTCCTGAAGGAGGTTACACTTGTCATTTTCTCAAAATCATATTTTGAAAATAGTTCGCAGGCTGCATATATACTCTCCTGCAAAAATCCTTAATTCCCGCATTCTGCATTCAGCTTGACTGTGGACTTCCCGCACTTTGTGAATGGTTAGAGTGCAGACATATTTTTAAAAGAGAAAAATAGATAAGTTCTCGATTCTTCTAGAAGGAATCTTCTAGAAGGGTGAGTTGGCTTTCGAATGGTTGGCAAAATACTGACTTTCCAGATATCTTGGGATCATTCCCTATCCAAGTAACCAAACTATCTTCTCCTATATATTGAGGATATTGCTTATGGAAAAAGTTAGAAGTTGGCAAGCTAGAGAAATCTATTGGAGAATTGGTGCATTATTGTATGGAGAATTGACGCTGCAGCAAACAAAGACAACAACAAGGTCATTACAAGTAGTTGATGTTCTTCATGCATGAGCAAGTGCATGTGTCAGAGCTAGGAGCCATCGAAAGGAGATCTATGACATCAAGGCTCCGGTTGTATATTTCTCTTTCAGTTAATGCAATATATGAATATGTCCCTTTCCCATAATGATGATGTCATCTTATTACATGATTCCTTGATCACATGTATAGACTAGGTATTGAATATATTAATGCCTTTGCTGTGATTGGTTTGAGTTGTTGTGATTGGACGAAACAAGAGCATCGGAGCAGAGCAAGGAACAACAGAGATTAAAGGAGAGCGTTCATAAGGTATGTACACTATCCATTTATCTTAGTTCGTTCAATAGCTAGATCTAGGGAAAGAGTAGTATTCTTTCACGTTTTGTTCCAGATCCAGGTGGATCTAGGGAGATTGGTCTGTGTCCGCACTCACGAATTTATCCTTAGACAGTCATGGATGACCAACTGAGCCTGTTGTTGAGATGGGAAGGGTTGGGACAAAACGACTGGTGCAGGTGGTTTTGGAGGTCCTTGAAGGAACTTAGTGACCTCGACACGTCATGGAAAATCCTTTGTGTAGTGATCATCACCACAGATAAGACAAGGGTATCGTGGTTTGCACTTATCCCGATTGTCAACAGGGGTATTTTTGGTTTGCTATGCTTGAGGAGTATTTTTTCCCTCATTCTTACCCCTTCCCTTCTTAGATTTTTTTTACCGGCAGGGGTAGATTGAACTGCATTTACCTCTGAAGTCTTGTAGGTGGGAGGGGCAGGAGATAGAGCATTTTGAACATTAGAAGAAGCAGATTTAGGGTTTACGCTTAAAACAGAATGTGGTTGGTCTTGGGCAGTACCAACCACACCGTCAGCTGCATGTGAGGCAGCTGGAGTAGTAGAAGTGCTGGAAATAGAAGGACGAGGTAAGTCAGGTGGTAAATCGTAAAGGGTTCCCGTTTGTGAAGAACCGAGGTCAAGATATTGAGCACGACTTATAGCCTACTCTTCCGTGACTATGCCACCCATGGCAATGTCCTTACCAATGTCGTTCACAAATGATTTTGTGAACCACTCTACCAACAACTGATCGGGGAGCTCAAGTTTAATGAGACGTCGTCTCCTTCGCCACTCATGAATGTGATCGGATATATGAGTTGCTTTGTTCTGTTTGAAGGAAGTCAAAATCTCGGTCCCCATGTCATAACAGATTGGTAACTGGTAATGTGTGAGGAAATCCATGGCTAGGGTGTTGAAGTCAAAGAAGAAACCTCGTGGAAATTTGATATACCACTTTGCAACAGAACCTGTGAGGGTTCGTTGAAAAAGACGTAAACGAATAGAGTCATCCATCAACGAGTTGGATGAGCACCATAGGTGAAAATTCATAATGTGATTGCTTGGGTCCTCTCCTACTTTGCCGTTGAATTTAGGAATGTCCGAAGGAAGCTTGGCTGGTATAACAAGCCATTGGGGAGAGTGATGAATAGGATGATTTAAAATCCATGACAAATCTGGAAGATCCAAAGTGGCTAGAAAGGGTAACTGTCAATTCACCTGCGGGTACTGGTGGCTTTGGGGAGGAAGCCCTGTTGGAAAACCAGTAGGTCCATAAGAAATCAACATATAATGTGAAGACCCAAGCATATTTGGTGGTGGTTGGAGAGGATAGTAGCTCATAGGAGTATACCCAGGAACAGGGGCTTGAGTTCAAGCATTCACCCCCCAAATGGGATTGAACAAACCTGGGTACGGTTGGCCCACACTAGGGGGTATTACAGACGCAGATGGAAACTGTTGTCCCCCAATCGATTGAGGAGGATGTTGTATCAAGTGATTCCAATACTGGGCCAAGGATGGAGGGGTGCTTTTCCCATAAGGCGGGGTCGGTCCTCCCATCGAAGGTGGTGTTCCAATTGGAGGTAGTGTTCCAATGGGGGGTTGTGTTCCAATTGGGACTTGTGTGCCAAAAGGAATTTTCCCATTGAGAGGGGGTTGAGTCATACCACCTTGGTGAAATTGTCCACCAACCAGAAACTAGTAATTTGAAGTGAATGACGGAATAGTGCCACTCGGATTAAGATTGCCAATAGAAGACAAAAAAGGTCTTCCAAAAGGAAATTGAGGGAGTGTTGGAATAAAACCAGGAAGAGAGTGCCCAGAAGAAGGACCACCAGGAGAGTCAGATGGGGATTGCGCAGTAGTGGGTATGGAAGCATTCAACGCACAGTATCCAGGTGGTAATGTCTGAGTGACATTGGGCGTTTGTGGTGTGTTAATAGGAGCAAGACTAACTGCAGTAAACCTGGTTGGAACACTCGTAGTAGTTGTGAGATGGGCCATTTTGGCAGGGATGGTAAAGTGATAAGCGGTGGTCAATGGTACTGTCTCTGTACTAGAGATTTCAGAAATCACAGGTGGGTTGATTTCAAAAATCATAGGTGAACCTGGACCAAAAAGGTCCCGTCGAAAAATTCCCGTAGGCCAAAAAGGATCTTTGTCCCCAAGTCCAGTCAGAGATCCAGAATACGCAAAAATTAAGTCTCTGGAAGAGTTTTCTCACATAAAACGTCTCTCAGAATCGGAGTGAATTCGAAAGTCCTCTCGGGTATTGGTGATTCAGAAATGTTCGAGAGAGTCGGTTCATTCCACTTGTGGTCTAGTGATGGCTGTGACTTCACTTTGCCGAGGAGAGCCCTCAGGTGTACTTGTAGGCAAGGGTTGAGAACCTTCCATATGCTCTGGATATAAACCCTACATTCTACGTGAATGATGTGGAGGAGCTATTGTAAATGAGTGACAAACTTCATGAAGAAAATCTTAAGGTCAACTTCGATAAATAAATAGCACGTGCTAGTAAACAAAATCTAGGAAGCAATCACCAAGCAAACAAGACCTTCTAATTCCGAAGCCACTAGTTGGTAATGAAATCCAACGTCGCAACAATGAGATGAGAAGGGGCCGAGCTAGGGTGGAAAAGTTACGCTAATGACCTGCTTAATGGACTTACACCTTGGTGCAAGCTCCCACACATAATCGTGGGTATACCCTCCAGGGAGCCCGAGTGAGTTTGGTCAACGTCAATTCCAAGTACCATGAAGACTTTCCCCTTCACAGTCACCTCATGTAAGAACCTAGAAATATAGGCCACTAAGGTCACCACCAACAACAATAAAGCCTAGGGGGACAGTTGACAGTCCGATCCACACGCAAGGGCAAGGTATCTAGCCTAAAATCAACTCAAAAGGCTTCCACTCATCATTGTGGGTATACCTCTGAGTGATCCCCATAATACATGCAATCTCTACACTGATATCAACAAAGCAGGGTGAGTAACTCTAGCAATATCAATGCAAGCTCATGCTTGACCCTTGTGTGAGAAGGTCTTCCCAGGACAAGATGTTGCAAATGGAATTTAACACTCCCTAACACAAGATGCTATTATGTGTTTTGTGCTTTGAAGAGTGTATCTCTCTTCCTACTCCAAAGCACTAGCCTAGCTAAATGTTGGTGTAATAGAGCCCTAGAAAAGAGTTACTAGTTAAATTTTATGATTGCGCAATGTTATTAAGAGTTGTTGTTTACTCAAAGGAAACGGAGATGAAACTGATGTTGTATAAGACTCTGACCCAATGATGCATGGATGAGAATGAAATATATCACTTTTGATTCAATGAATCCTATGTATGGGAGGGAAAGAGAAATTTTTCCAGATCAACCTTGAACTACAATGCAAAATTTCCTTTAAAATGCAAATGCAACAAATCACACATCAATAACAATTCTCTATTGCTTCTTTTTCAATAATTTCAACAATTGATTTTCAATGTTTTCGAAAACGAAAATGATTTTTTGAAATAAAAACGTTTGTTCACTTTTCAAAAAGGACCCACACCATGATAGTGAGAGTACAGAAAATCAAAAAACAATGAACAAGAAATGATAAAAACCCAATCCACTCTTTCAATGAAAACAAAAATAACAAGCAAACCAATCTAGTCTTTTCAATTGCATAAGAAAAGTGATCTTTCAAACAATAAGCAAATGATAAAAACCAAGAAACTCAACTTTCAACCGATCGTCGGTCCTTAACCAATCAAGCACATTCAGATTCCAAAATCAGAGAGTATAGCTTTTCCAAGAAAAGTCAAGAAATGAAAGTCAAGAACAAGTGATAGGAAAATCCTTTGAAATCCTAAGACTATTCGTGCATGAATACAAAGACAAGAAGAACATCAATCAATAGTCCAAGAGACTCTTTTTAAGCATCTAAACTGATCTGGGCAATTTAAGATGCAAAGACTCAAATCCAAAATTTTGAAAAAATGAGTTCGCAGGCTGGCAATACTACACAGTGCGAGAATGAGTGATTCTCGTAGGTGACTCTTGAGTAAAGTGCGAGAACCTCGCACTGAACCTAAAATCAGGGTGTGAACCCTATAGATTCTTGTAGGCTACTATGAAGTGCAGTGCGAGAATGTCTGTAACTTGTCAAATTTTTGGAAAAAGACACAAACTTTGAGGAGGCCTATGAACCCAGAGGGTCTATCAGGGTATCCTGAAGACTCAAATATTGATATGAATGGAGAAAGGTAAGATAGGAACAAACGGCCAAGGAAAAACACCAAAAACCACAAGAAAATGGGTTATAATCCCCAGTGGAGTCGCGAATTTTGTTATCGGACTAATCGGTAGGTGTGGACACTAACATAATTCCCTAGATCCACCTGGATATAGAACAAAATAGGACAGGACATGACTCTTTCCCTAAGTTTCGGCCATTGAATAAGATAATAGGAAGGAACAAGTAACATACCTTAATATCGCTTCCTAGGGTCTTTGTTGCTTCTGCTTCGCTCCAGTTCTCTTGTGAGGTCAAGACCAAGACAACACAAACCAACCAAAGTGAAGATAGCAAAATATATTCAACCGTCAACTTATGTGTATGATGAAGGAATTACACAATAAAGTGAGAATAGCTTTATGG
>CBVK0100184548.1:645-19472 GCA_900067695.1 Picea abies
TCATGTATTCATTATTGACATGTGAATTGTGAAGTATGAAAGGTATTTGGCTATTTGGAGGGGATTCCCCTATTATTTAAGGAGTTATTGTGTAACTTATCTCTATTGGAGTTGTGCCCCATGTTGACATTCTGTACAGGGTGTGTACTTCTATTATTTTTTTTTATATTTTGAGCATTGTGGATCATAAGATTTGGTATCAGAGCTCAAGGTCTTGGGGTTTCATTGTTGCATCTGAGACACCTTGGAATTTTTTCTATAACATTTTTTCTACAACATTTCAGAAGTAACCCCTTGGAGAATATTTAGTAGATGGAGCCATGTACGTGGGGTTCATATTTCGGCTCTCGAGATGTTATAATTTTGGAGATATATCTTGTGTAAGATAGGATTATGGAATCATCCTGACTTTAGTTATCACGTAATTGTCGCTATAAATATTTTTCTGTGATGTTTCAGACCCTGAAACTAGGAGGATATTCATAGAAATTAGCACAGTATTTGTGATAAAAAATTTCATCTTCCGGGTCATCCTAATTTTGTAGATACACCCTGTGGAAGATAGGGTATTTGACTATTGTTATTGACTAGTCTCAAATAGGTGTTCTGGGTAAAACAACCATAATTTATTCATAGAGGATAAAAATTGAGTGCGACCAGTTGCATTGAATATCGAATAAGCCATAGTATATATGATACAAATTTCAGAATTTTATATCAATTATTGTGCACGGGGCATGCTATACAAGTGCTCTCTATCGGAAAGGAAAAAATCAGCAAGGTGTGGGGAAGTTATCATAACTTCCACTTGGCACATCCGATTTTGGTCATACCCATGGAATTGCAGAGAAGAAATTTCAGAGTACTACAGGTTGCAATTTCAGACCAAGAAGGGCTAAAATTGCAGAGATACATCATAAGTAAGGTCGGCTAAGAGAACAAATTCCAAATGAGGGTTTCAAAGGTATGTTCACTTAAAACTATCATAACTTTTGATTGGAATGTTCGATTGAGATGATTCAAAATCCATTGGAAAGATAAAACATAGAAGAGAATATTGGAACAAGGATTACAACTATTTTAGATCTTTATCCTTAGTATATTGAGGTTTTGATTTGAGGGTTGGGATTAGACCTCAATTAAGAATAAATGGAAATACATTTCATACTTCACAATTCACATGTCAATAATGAATACGTGATCTCTTATATATAGCTATTCACACTTGCACATGAGGACCCTTTATCACTAGGCCAACCCTATTACATATGTATTTACACATTACATGTACATTTAGGCCCATATATGCCCCCACTTGGGGTCATCTCATATACATTTAGGCATATATATGCCCCCCTTGGGTTATAACATTGCCCTCTTGCTTCCCTTGCCTTTGATCTAGGCTTTGCTCCTCCTCCTAGTTTCAAGCTTTAATCCTCTTGGTTTTTCTCGAAGCATGTCTATTCTATGTTAGGGTTTAATGGATTTTAATTATTCAAGTACTTTATGTAGAATTCACTCGGGATTAATTAGTGGCAGCACATTTATTTTCCAAAATTATGTATTTTAGGCTTCTAAAGTCTATTTATTCATCTATAGTTTTCTTTTAAATGCATTCTAACCATGAAATGACTTTTAAACCTAATTTTGGAAGTGATATCAAGTGAAAAGTTCACTCATAGGTTATTCAAAGATTGGGATGCATCAAATCGTACAATAGATGTGCAGGCGTAAATATGACATTTAGTTTTAGTTTTAAGTGATTTGGGTGAAGAAAATTCATTTGTATTTTTTTGTTTACAACACAAGTGCTTTCCTAAAAGGTGATTCTTAGCAACATAGACTTTTGGATGACTCAAACACATTTCCTATTATATATGTTTAGGTGAATCTTCCAAAAGAATCAGTTGGGTCAGCGAACTAGTGTATTTGGAGCCCTGTTGACGAGCATAAGTGAATGCTCGTCAATTGGAAGGGATAGTCTAGTCTGAGGTTTTCAAGGTTAACCTAATCTATTTGAGGTAACTCTCCATGACAGGTTTAACGACTCTATTAGCCGATAAAGGGATCTAATATAAGATACGAAAGAAAAATAACCAACTATTCATTAATGAAGAGCTACTTTATACATTTACTATTCACACTTTTTATATACATGTTATACAAATAAACAAGTACATGATTTGTGGGAAACCTTGTAAAACAAAAGTTGATACAAATGGAACTAAATCTCAGGAAAAAATAAAATAGATTGGAAACTAACCTAGAATATACTGCAAATCTAATTTTAAAATACAAACTAAGAAAAAAGAAGAGAAATGAATGTAAACGATAATGTTTTAACTTAAATGAACAAAGCATTTAAGCTTAAATGTTAATCTACATTCACACACACACACAAAAAGAGAAACTCACTAGCCTATTAATGGCCAATGTTTAAAGAAATTTTTTGATTGTGCCTTCTTATATAAAATTGCTCTAGCAATATCTGTTAAGAGAAATCTATGAAAGAAGGTTGTGAAATACCAATATTATGAAAGTGCCCAAAGAAAGTCACTTCAACTAACAATTAAAATCTAGTTTATGATGCAGAAAGAACAATTGTTTAATCTAGTCCTTTGTGAAGATATAATAAACCATTTGACAATAAGAAAATAATTTCAATTGGACAATTAAGTCATTGCAAGTTCAAAGTATACGAATAAACTTATTATAATTTAAGACTTGCATCAAAATGATACAATCACAAGGACCTTGATAATTGGGACAATGAAATATTAGAAATTGAATTGAATTAACATAAACATAAATGATAGCAATTAATGATGCATTGTCAAAAATAGACTAAAGCTGATTTTTAATCAATCCACAATTAATCACTAGAAGAATATTAACTATAGTGATAGATATTATAAAAAGCATAACAATTAAACTCACAAGGAAAAGTCCTTAAGTAACATATAATTCCATATCCTTCAAAATAAGCACTGATCTATTGTCCCAGAATTTCACCATCTCTTGACTTCAAAACAAAATGAGTATTTAAACAAAATGGTAATTGACTCTCATATTCGTGGGATAGAGGTAAATATTTTTAAAATAGAGAGGTTAGAATATCAAATCATAATCTAAGTTTATAATAACAATGTTTGTAATAAATTGTACACAGTTTGTTATGGAAAAAATAAATATATCACCCACTATTTTGAAATAGGTTCTATTACTAATAAATAAATAAAAACCACTCCATGATATCCAATAGCCATGAAGCGTAGATGACATCCTTCTGTATATTTAGAGACATGACATAAAAATAAAATTTAATTAGAAATCATATCAAACTTAATTAATACTAGCTATAGAATCTATGATTCTGTAGCTAGTCTAAAAACAATCATACTAAAAAACCAACTAGTGCTAAAACATAACAAATTCAACAGAAATGAATCCATAAATCTCTTACCCAAATTAAGCATTCGAAACTGAATATGTGTGCATTTCTGATCCAATAGTAATATTGAAATTCATTGATTTCTTAATGATAATATCTCTAGAATTTCTGGGCTTTTTACTTGCCCAAGACATGCTTTGTTGTGTTTCATTCTTCAATTTATGGTTATCCCTTTCAAGTTCCCTATTTTGTCTCATTACTTGGTTGAGGCACATTTGTAAATATGGGACATCTGTGTAATACCTTTGAGCCCATGCTACGCATTCATGACAACACTCAGGTTCTAAATTTGGGATTGACAGTTGTTGATTTGTGTCCAAGGATTTTTCTTGAACAAGTTTCACTTTTAAATAATCTTGAATGCCTGAGAACCCTTCATAATTTTGAAGGAAGGGAGGTAGATTTGAAACAAAGTCATATTGAATGTGAATTTATTCTTCACAATATTCACTTATGTTTTTGGACGAATCTTGATCTTCTATTGTTATTGTTCGAATTGGGCTCTCCCTTTGTTTTTGTTTATTTCTAATCATTCTGGACAAAATGCAACCCACCCTTTTATTCAAAAAATCGTTCTCACAGATATCCTAGAATTTTTTGGTTTGTTTACCCTATTCCTTGGGTTTATCATCAACCTTAGGACACATGGGATGTTCTTGCTAAGCAACATAACTCAACAATTGGTTCTTCAACCGGCTAAGTACTGCTTCTAGAGACTGTTTGGGAACAAACATTTTTCTTTTTCATGTCACCCATGCTACAGGTATTGCGTCTGCTTGGCCATAGAGAGACATAATGGGATCTTCATGGAGTTGGATCTCAATATGAACCTCCTGAGGCAGAGTCTGAGAAGATTTGGATTCCTCAACGAACTTAGTTAAATCGATGATAGGGTCATTATGTTGGGGTAAGAATTTATTTCTTAGCATAAATTTTTCCCAGCTGTCCCCTGTGCTAGTAAGATGATATTCAGCTAAGGTATGGATGAGACCATGATGAAATAGACTGGTCTCAGGGTTTTGACTCGATCGTTGGTAAAATTTAGGCATTTTTTTAAGACTCCTATGTATATAAAAGGGTAGGTTTGAATGAAACCCTTGAAAGTTCATGAGAAATCGAATGTGGAAATAGAAAACAAGGTCGTAGCATCCTTCACAAGTAACAAACTATTTAATTATCAACATGAGACTGTTCCATATACTATGAAAGATTTCTATTGTCATACCCTTAATGTGGTATCATGAATGTTTTGATGCCAACAGAGACTGCCACGGGATATTTTTCACTTTCATTTTTTTGAACCACTTATCCCCTAACTGAGGAAGACCCATGGTTCGAGCAATAAATTCCTCATCAAACTACAACTGAACATCCCCAACCTTAACCTCGGTACCATCAAAGTTTTTGGCAAATGCTCTGGCCACTTCGATGTTAAATCCCTTGAATGACTGTATAAACCCTAACCAACCAACCTTGGAGAAACTATCAATCGCACCATCATAAGTTAGTAACATTTTCATCCCATTTGTATCTATTCTCACTGCAAGGGCCTTACGTTTTTTGGAAGGGTTAGCAACTAAGAAGGACCATAAAATGGATAGGAAATTTTTGTGAAGGTAAGAACATTGTAGACACAACAAACCAAACCCATAAGTAACGGAGGAAGTCCTACTAACATACCTAATGACAAATGAAAATCAGAGCTGAGGATGTCATAAAACCATCCAACACTTGAAATATTGATTACCTCCCATAAAACAAAGGACAGGAGGGTTCAAAATAAAGAGACTTATGTAATCCTTATTGTCTGCCATGAACCCTTGATCTGAATTCAAGGACAATGACATGGTAAAAGTAATGATTTCACAGACGATCAAAAGGTCGGGCTAAGGCATAGGAGTATCATTGAATATAATGGCGCAATATGAGATTGGTATGATCAAATGATATGCTGAGATTTTAGAGAGGGATGAGTTTTACAAAAACCATTTTTCTTTAAAATTATTTTGTCTTAGTTTTCAACAAGGTTTAGTCTAACCTCGACCCTCATTATATATTAAGAGGTTTATTTTAATCAATCTCACACATTTTTTTTAAAATTGAAGTTTGGATCTAGGGAAATGAATTATACTTAAGTTCTTGAACCTTCAAACAAAACATAATCCTGATACCTTCTTCCTATACATAAGATTAGGGAGGAAAAAACGATAATCTTTGATCCAACCAAGGGGTTAAGAAGATACAGTCGATAGAGTTTTCCTAACTATTTTCACAAAAATAGTCCTTAATTTCATGCTTTGCAGTCATGGAATTAAGGAGGTAATACAATCATTATGCGACACAAAACATACTCGCATTAAAGCAATAGGGAAAAATTTAAGAAAATCTAACTAGCATTAAAACAACACATTTTTACAAAAGGTTTATTAGTCTGATGAATACACATACTAGGCAGTGAGTAAAAGATGACTATGTATTTCAAAAGACACTAAACAAAATGGTGCTAGTTGGGTAGCCAACAAATGGCGACTCACTGGGAGAAGCAGTTATCTCTGATCTGATAAGTCTTCATATCAGGAAGAAGAAGAATAAGACTTGGAGAAGAATTTAAGCTTTCTTGAATAAGTTCATTTTCAAACCCATATAATATTAGGATGAGCTCAGTGGTCATAAAAGATTACCATAATTCATAAACTAGAGAAAAAAAAATCTTTGCAGGGTATTGTAACCTAAAAGAATGATTTAATAAAAGAGTCATGATGTTTTTGAAAAGGACTTCAGTGTTGTTGGAAGAGTCATTGTTCCCAGCAGACATCCATAGCCTCAACATGGATGCCATTTAACCCACTCAAATGCTTGAATCCCATCCAATAATTGTGTTCACATGATGTATGATTCCATGGAAAGTTGATTTATTAGCCTTAATGGTGTGTTTCATTAAAGATAAGCATGTACCTACTACCTCTCAACCCGACATTGCTTCGCTTCCAGCATGCCTGTTCAGTGCCCTGACAAAGTTGTCTTAGTATCATGTGTGCATTTACCTGCTTCGAGCAAGCCTGTTCAGTACCCCGTCGGGTTTACACACATTTCCCACACATAAGTGATTTTCAACCCTCTTATTCCACCCTTTAATAATATAATTAAATAATTGCTAAAAAAATTTGAGTGAAGATAGCGAGGTAATATTGGAGGTTAACTGCAAAACAAGTGTATTTTTTATCATGATTTTTATTTGCTTTCTGAATTGGAAGGTTTCATCATGGTATAGATATGTTAGATTTCAGTTAGGAAATCATCTAGAGGATGGGGAAGAACTTAAAAGTGATTCCTTAAGAACATGGATGACGTAAAAATTCTAAATATCATTTTAATCATCAAAGGTTAAACATGTCTCCGAGTGTAATTCTCTGAAAAATATGATTTGAGGATAGAACAAAAGTAACAATCAACTTGTAAATCAACTATTTGAGTTGTATATTAATATCATGACATTTTTGAACTATCTCAAATTGCTCGAAAAACACAAGTATTGAAAAGAATGCTTCCTTCTGACGATTACTCTTGGATCAACAATATGATGGTTCAAAAAGACAAACAAAATAAAAATTTCAATCAAAGCAAACAAAGAAAACAAAAAAAACACAACACACCATATATTTACAAAATTTTTGATCTCAGTTTGGTCAGGAAAAGTATTTTTTGAGGACCTAGCCATTCACCAAAAAAGTGTCTAGTTGTCCTTCTAAGGTTTGGATACGAAAAGAGCTAGGGCTAAGTTTTACATCGATTATAAAAGGTCCTAACCATAAATTATATAATTTTGAATGTTCCCCTTTTTCCTCATGTTCTTTATCCCACCTAAGAACCAGATATCCTATATCAAAATTTTGATCGGAGGAATAGTTTTCGTTGAACCACTATTTAATTGTTTCCTGGTGTTGATCCATTTTATGTTTAGCTTCTGTTCTAGTCTCTTATAATTTGAGAAAAACATTTATTCGAATTTCTAAGGCCATACACTCTTCTTCCTGGACCTTTTTAGATAACTGCAATGATGGTAGAAATACATTGGGAGGCATGATAGTTTCTCTTCTGTATACGAGAAAAAACAGAGAATTTCCAATGGTTGTTTTGGGTGTAACCCTATCATCCCACGGTGCGTAGAACAAAGTGGTATGCCAATTTTTATGATTTTATGATAATGCTCTTTTAAGGATTTTAATTAATTTCTTATTGGTTGATTCAACCAGTCCATTACCTTGAGGGTAATATCTAGCATAATATTTCAATTTAATTCCCTTTTCCACAACAAAAATATTCAAATCCATCGAGGAAAAATAAGATGCATTGTCAAACACCAAAGATTCTGGAATTCCAAAGAGTGAAATGATATGAGTTTCGAGTAACAAAATCACCTGATTAGTGTTGACTACTCTTAGAGGTATGGATTCAGACCACCTGGTGAAGTAATCCATTGTTGTAAGGATGTATTTACGTTGGAGGGATGAAACAAGATTGATTGGCCTAATAACGTCAAGGCCCCATTGCTGAAATGGTTGATCAACTGTCATTGGCTGCAAAGGGAAAGCATGTTTCTTAAATTTTCCAGCAACCTTTTGGCATGTAGCACATTTGCGAGCCATATCATGAGCATCTCTAAAAAACATAGGCCAATAATATCCATCTTTGAGGACTTTATTAGTAGTTGTTTCTCCACCGAAGTGACCTCATGCATTTCCAAAATGTAATTCATTTAGAATTTTTTCAGATTCATCCTTTTTTAAGAAACGTAATAATACTCCATCAAATTTTTTTCTAAAAAGGACATCATTAATAATTTGAAAGGGAGCAAATCTTAGTCTTAATTCCATTCTCTTTTTTAGGTCAAGACGTTCTAGAGTAGTTCCATGCATTAAATAAAATTTAATTTCAGAATACCAAGAATCAGGTGTGGTTTGTGCACAAAAGATTTGGTTTTCATGGGCCCGTGTTTCATTTAATAAAACATAGTCATCATTAGTTGGATTGACTGAATCAACCACTAATTTGCAAAGACCTTGACCTCTAACAATATGGGTTGGTTTAATATTGAGATTGTATTCTTGAAGAGAGGCCATCTAGTGAGCCCTCTTCTCCCCTATCTCTTTCTGAACCAGTAGATTTCTTACTGTAGGATATGAAATGATGAATTTAGTTCTAGATTTCAATAGATAGGGTCTAAAGTGTTTTAATGCTTTAAATACAACAAAATTTTGTCGATCCACTGATGGATAGGTTAATTATGATCCTTTAAAGGAAAAAATCATGAACGAAATGGGGATTTCATAGTTACCATAATTTTTTTGGATAAGTACTGTAATGTATGATATATCTGATGCGAAAGTGTAGAGGGTAAAGACTTTGGAAAAATTGAGACTCATTAAGGATGGAGATTTTGTTATAACTTGTATGATGGCATGCAAGGCCTAGTTTTTCTGTGATCCCCATTTAAAAACAACATCCTTCTTGATCATATTTTGCAGGGGTCTAACCATCTCAGAGAAACTAGGGACAAAACGTCTAACAAAGTTTATTTTAACAAGAAAATACTGTATAACATTTTTGGATGACGGAGGAGGAATATTGGTGATGGTTTGTGTTCATTCAGGGTCTACCATCATTCCATTTTTAGACAATATAAAATCAAGTAACTTTCCTTGAAAAAAAATAAAATTATTTCTTGGGATTTAAGGAAATGCCATACTTCCGACAACATTCCAATACACTCCTTAGGTGAGATAAGTGATCTTTTTTATTCTTTGAAAATAAGGTTACATCATCCAAATAAACAACCACTAAATGATTTTTAATCCCACGAAAATAAATATACATGGCCCTTTGGAACATGGCCCCGACATTAATTAATTTGAAACACATTTTACAATAAGCATAAGTTCCCCAAGGGGTCCAAAATGTAGTTTTAAGCTGATCTGATGGAGACATCATGACCTGGTTTTATATTGAAAAACCATGCAATAAGGATGGTCTTTCAACACCAGATACATGTTGTAGGGTCTTTTCCATGGGAGGAATGAGATAATTATCTTTGTCAGAGGCTCGGTTTAAGTTGTGAAAATCGACACAAAGTCATATTTCCCCATTCTTCTTCCTTACCGAGACTATATTGAACACCCATTGGGCATGTTGAACAGGAAAAATGATCTTAGATGTTAACAACTTGTTCAATTATTTTTTGACCGTGGGTTCTAAATTTGGGTGCATCTTCCTTAGTTTTTGATGAAACGATTGAGCTTGAGGTTTCATGGGGATTACATGTTGTACTATGTTTGGATCAAATGTCTTTAGATCCTCATAAGTCCAAGAAAACACATCTTTAAATTATTTAAATATTTTAATAAATGCTGAATTTTCTTGTTGTGTACACCCTGTGCCTAAATTGATGTTCTAGGGCTGATAAAGTGTTCCTAAATTTACAGTTTCATATTGCAACAAGGAACTATTCATTTTATAGTTAACCACCCTCTTAAATTTTTCATGTAGATCATAAAAAATTTCCAATCTAATGACAGATTTAGGGATCGAATAGACCATGTAAGATGAACTTTTAGCTGATCGAGGATCAAGTATTATCGTAAAATCGCGGAGATTTTCATCGTGAGTGTTTTCATCAATTACAACACCTTGGAAAGTGTCTTCCATATGAAATAATTTTATGATCTTTTTACCATCGTTAAACACCCGCCAATTAGTGATGTTATTTGGAATTGATGACCCAAATATCAATTCAACAGAAAATGAATTACGAGAAAAACCTTCAACATGCAATAATTTTGATGCTACATTAGCCAATAAATTTGCTTAAGAATTGCTAGATCTAGGAAAAGAACTTATATTAAAATCAATAAATTTACTAATCAAGTTCCATACCTCGGTTTGGTAGTTTTTAAGATGAGAAGATACACAATGAATGATATTTTTTACCTTCTTAACCATACTTTCAGAATCGTCGAATACAACTAAACATTGGATGTCAAGGTCAATGGCTTTCTTGAATCCCCACAAGAGAGCTTCATATTCTTTTATATTATTTGTGCAATCAAATTCTAATCTACAAGCAATGAATGTCTTGTTACCCTTAGGGTCTATCAATAGACAACTGACATTGACTCCTTCATGTGATTTAAACCCATCAAAGTACAAAGACCAAATCTCATCATTCACATGGTTATCTACAATATTTACAACATGATTAGATGTCATTACTTGAGTGCAGACTGATATTTCAGATTGTTGATTTAGGTCTGTAACATAAGATATTTCAGCTGCAAAATTCCCAAAAAAGGTGTTTATACCTTGATTTTCTAATGCATTCTCACTTGGAATAAAAGGTTCGTTTGGGTCATTCAAATATGTAACTGTATATTTTAAATAACATTCTGTGTTGATCCTAAGTTTATTAGGTTGGACATTGAGTGGAAACCATATGTGAGACCAATCTGTATAAAAATAACCATTAAGTTGTTGAGACCAATCCCTACTTAGAAACATTCCATACACCTATGCAATATTAGCTATCACCATGTTGATGACCTGACGTAATTTCGGATTGGATGACAACCTGATCAAAACGTTTTTAAGATCCCCAACCACTGTAACATTAGTTCTATTAAGATGAATGATTTTGATATCTGATGGTTTGACCTCAACATTGATTTTTTGACAAACTGTCAAAGGCATCACATTTGATGAAGCCCTAGAGTCCACCATACAATTATGTACATTTTTGTTAAATATTTCAAATGTTAATAGAAAAGGTGGCACATTAGACCTTTCACGTGGTGTGGAAGAAGCATTCAGAGACTGCTGATTTTTATTTGTTGCTCCCGAGGATATTTTGTCAAGGTTTGCTATACTTTTGTCTGGAGCAACCTTCTTCTTATTACTATTTTCAACTATACTCTGTAACATTTTCTACTAGATTTAGGGGAACTTGAGCAACTCATAGATCGAGATGTTTTATTTTAACCTCTTAAAATCCTCAATAGGATCCTAGTCTAGATCAAAGAGAGAAAAACTCTTCGATGTTTCAACTTGTTTCTTTTGTTTTGATGTTGCATTTTTTTTTTTGCATCAGATGCATATTTATTTTGGTCTTTTGGAAGATCTTTACTACATGTATTATAAGGATGTTGATTATTATGCACGGTTTTAAAGTTGGCTCGAAAAATACTATTTAAAAATTGTCCTAAAATTGGAGGAGACGAATCTTCTTCATTGGGTGCTCCCTCCTCCTCATTTTCCACCTCATTTTGTTGTTCAGTTGTAACATTAGAAGTATTATTAGCTCCATCTAATAAGGCTTGTATAGCATGGGCTAATCCTTCTAAACTCATACCTTCATCCGGAGGGGTTTTCTTATTGGGATGATTTAGAGGGGGTCTTCTAAAAGGTGTTCGATAAATTCCTTTTCTTGAAGATCCTTCTTATGTGGCTCTTTTCAGATATACAACCTAGTTGGATAACTTTTGAAAGGATTTTTACAAGCTTTCCATATCTATGGGTTCTTGATCTTTCTTATTGGAAGCTGGTTTAGTAAGAATATCTATCTTCTTCTTGGAAGAAGAAGTTTTTTCATCTTCAGGATTTGTATTATCTTTCAAGCTAAGCATATCCTTTTCAATGAGAACAACTTATTCAAAAGCCTCTTACAGAGTATTATTTTTGGACCTTTTAACCCACATTTTTGTAGCATGATGTAAATATTTAGCATAATAAGCAATTCTTGAATTTTCTACAAGGATCTTATTTTTGAGTGTAAGAAATCTTTGATTAAAATATTTAAATTTTTCCTTGTGATTCATCTTCATACTATATAGCTCCATAACTAAGAATTCGAGGGATTTTTCATCTCCAAATTTTTATAAAAAAATGGTTTCAAATCTATCCTAGGAAATTTTGGTTTGAGGATGTTGTGCAAAGTACCATGTGGAGGAATTTACCTCGAAGGTGTAAGGAAAAATCATGCACATGACATCTTCATGTTCTACATTTCTAATCCTAACAACCAACATAAATTGTTTTATATGATCTTCAACTAAATGTTTGGAATCAGGGTCAAACTTAGGTAACAATTTTTATGGATGCTTGGGTAAAGGATGTTGTGGTCCTAGTATGACAACAACATCTTGGTCAAGCCAAGGCATGGCATGATTATTTTTATTAGCCATCTGGGCTAAAGTTTGTGAATTATTTAAAGTTTGAGATCGTTCAAAAGATGAACTTTATTCTTCATAGGATTCTCCTCCTGATGGAGGTGGAGAAGGTTCGGGGGTTGAAGGAGGTAGACCAGATCCCATAACACCTATAATAAGAGTTTCAACGTTGGGTGATTTTGGTACCCCTATTTCCAATTGATCTTGTTACAAGGGATTAAAAAATCCAGCTGCAATATCGGTTTCAGATTGATTAGTCAAGATGTCTTGCAACCTGTAATTTGGTGTATTAGTGACATGACAATCTTCCTACTGATCAGAAAAATTAATAGGTTGATACAATTGATCACCCATGTCCTTGAGTCTTGCCAAAGTATCGTGAGTTCTTATTAATTATTGGTTGGATTTCTGGAGTATCTCCTGTAAGTCAGGTCTCTAAGGAAGATGTGTCATAGGTTTGAAAGGAATGGATGGAGAATTTTGTTCGAGTGGAATAATGAGTTCAGTTTCAGATGTAGTGGTTGTGTTAGATACAACAACGGAGTCTGAGCGACTAAGAGTTCTAACTGGAGATCGATTGTTAGGAGGTTTTTTTTAGATCCCATGTACCATTAATATATGTCACACACTCCCTCTAGTGCCATTTTGTGATGGGAATAAGTGAACACTTGTCAAATGGAAGGGAGAGTCTGGTCCGAGGTTTTCAAAGTTAACCTAAGTCATTTGAGGTAACTCACCCTGACGAGTTTAACAAATCTGTTAGCCGATAAATGGATCTAATCTAAGCTATGAAAGAAAAATAACTAACTATTCATTAAGGAAGACCTAATTTATACATTTACTATTCACAATTTTTATATACAAATTATACAAATAAACAGGTACAAGATTTGTGGAAAACCTTGTAAAATAAAAGTTGATACAAATGGAACTGAATCTCAGAAAAAATTAAAATAGATTGGAAACTAACCTAGAACATACTGCAAATCTAATTTTAAAATAAGAACTAAAAAAAAAGAAATGAATGTAAATGATAATGTTTTAACTTAAATGAGCAAAGCATTTAAGCTTAAATGTTAATCTACATTCACAAAAAAAAAAACTAAATAAAAAAAAACTCACTAACCTATTACTGGCCAGTATTTAAAGATAACTTTTGATTGTGCCTTCTTGTAAAAAGCTTCTGCAACAACCTATCTGTTAAGAGAAAGCTATGGCAGAAGGTTGTGAAATACCAAGATTATGAAAGTGCCCGAGGAAAGTCACTTCAATTGAAAATTAAAATCCCATTTATGATGCAAAAAGAACAATTGTTTAATCTAATCCTTTGTGAAGATATAATAAACCATTTGACAATAAGAAAATAATTTAAATTGAACAAGTAAGTCATTGAAAGTTAAAAGTATGCGAATAAAATCATTATAATTTAAGACTTCCATCAAAATGATACAATCACAAGGACCTTAATAATTGGGAAAATGAACTATTAGAAATTGAATTGAATTAACATAAACTTAAATGATAGCAATTAACAATGCATTGTCAAAAATAGACTAAAGTTGAATTTTAATCAATCCATGATTAATCACATGAAGAATATGTACTATAGTGACATATTATAAAAAGAATAAAAAATAGACTCATAGGGAAAAATCCTTAAGTAACATATAATTCTGTATCCTTCAAAATAAGAACTAATCTATTGTCCCCGAATTTCACCATCTCTTGACTTCAAAACAAAATGGTGATTGACTCTCATATCCGCAGGATAGAGGTAAATATTTTAAAAATAGAGAGGTTGGAATATCAAATCCTAATCTAAGTTTATAATAACAATCTTTGTAACAACTTGTACAAAGTCTATTATGGCAACCAAAAATACATCACCCACTATTTTGAAATAGGTTTTATTACAAATTAAAAAAACAAAAAAAAACACTCCATGATATCCAATATCCAAGCAACGTAGATGACATCCTTCTGTTTATTTAGAGACCCGACATAAAAATAAAATTTAATTAGAAATCATATCAAACTTAATTAAGACTAGCTACAAAATCTTTGATTCTGTATCTGGTCTAAAAAGAATCATAATAAAATACCAACTAGTGCTGAAACAAAAAAAAAATAATAGAAATGAAGCCATAAATTTCATTACCCAAATTAATCATTTGAAACTGAAGATGTGTGCATTTTTTTATCCCATAGTAATATTGACATTCGTTGATTTCTTAATGATAAATCTATAAAATTTCTGGGCTTTTTACTTGCCCGAGACATGCCTTGTTCTGTTTCATTCTTCAATTTCTGGTTATCCCTTTCAAGTTCCCTATTTTGTCTCATTACCTAGTTGAGGCACATTTATAATACATGGGACATCCACGTAATACATTTGAGCCCATGCTAGGCAATCGCGACAACAATCAAGTTCCAAATTTGGGATTGATTGTTGTCGGTCTTGTTGGCAACCAATTCACATTTTTCCATTGTCTTATAAGCTGCCTACACCAATGTTTTACAAACATCAATTTTCCGTCGCATTTTTAAATAGACGACATTTTTATTCTTTGCGACATTTGCACATTTACCTTTGTTTTGTTTTCACGACTGTAAGCGTGAAAACTCAGTCTTTTGAAGTCACATTTCGATCATTATCTGAACTGTTATTATCTCTTTTGTCAATATGCCTATTGCGCTCACTTTTTATTTATCATTATACAGCTGGTGAGATCATTTGATCAGTACTCATGCTTCGATTGATTGTGTATTTTGTTTTGATTAAGTAATGCATTGGTATTTGGATTGGCCTTTTATTTGACCTACTTGACCTTTGGTTTCATAAGATATATGGGTATTATGTTTAAGTCTTTCATACATATCTTGTTAATATAATCCCTATGTTAAGGTTTTCATAACTATTGGTTGGTTGATTATATGAAGACCCATTGGCACGTTCGTTAAACTATTGATTATATGAATGCACATTGGCGCACAGTTGAGTTTGGTATTGATTTCAATTTGAATGTTGGTGGTTAAAAACTTTGGTGTAACGTTGATTTTGCGCGTTGGTTTATACACTTGCCATTTGATTTATTAGTCGGCCAAGTGATATGACTGTTGAACTATGCTATAATGGGTTGAATTACTATGTAAATTGGCGGTTGTACTTTGGAAATTTATATTTTGCATGGCAGAGATAAGCTCCACCACCTTCACACGCTGGCATTTATGCCTATCCCTTTTTCCCGTTCACTTCTGTTAGCTCGGGTATCTCTGCTCCTATGTGTGTTATGATCCAAACCCTCGGCTTACCATGTGCTTGGCTCCATGGCACCAGTCGTGCAAATCAAACCAAACGGAAACCAAGCCTTGTTAATGTTTGACAATGCTCGAAAAGATTTGGAGGACAATGGATGGCTCACCTTCGTGCAACGATTTGAGGGTTTTAATATCTATGTAGCACGACAGTTTTCCATGACTTTCGATGGCTGTAGAGCCAAGGTGGGCGATATACATATTGAGATCGATGAGAAGTTTATCATCTTTTCTACGAGGTTACCTTCCCTCGGAAAAACATTGGTTTAAGAATTGTAAGGTCGAGGAGGTGCCGTAGACACTGTTGTTTCTCTCGCGAAAAGTCACTTCGTGTGACAGAGGTATGCCCATATCTATGCTCAAACCACGATGGCATGACCTATTAATGCTAGTCAAGCAGTTCGTGACCTGTGAAGGTCGATACAGGCTCGTGTTTCTCTACCACCTGCGTTTGCTGATGATTTTTATAGGATATCCTTTAAACATGCCTTTCTACATTCAATGCAGCTTATATAAGATGTCAAAAAGATTTAAAAGGCAGAAGGCTGACAGTAGCCTGTTTCATCATGGGCTTATTAATCTTATCGTTGGTTATCATTTGAGTTTGCATGGTGATAGCTGGAGAGCTTTCCTCGCTCGTAATGGTTTTGAGGATTTAGACCCTGTCCCGGTTGACAAGCCTGTGGTAATTGAAACCAAGGCCAAGCCACCTGTACCCTTACATGTCCTACTATCTAAACCCTTGGATGACCCTAAGGATGACTTACCAGACATTGGAACTAAAAAATACGAGCCTACAAAGAAACCTATGACCAAAAAGCCCAAGGCAAACCCTACTGCTAATGCCAAAGGAAAAAGGAATGCCCGTCTCATTTTGAGAATGGCTAGAAACAAGGATAAACCCTCTGCTGAGCGAGACCCTATTGTCCTTAGTGAGGATTCAGATTTTGACGTGGAACGATTCTTAGCCAGCGAGTACCCTTACTCGTAGGGTTTATGCCCCGAAACACCTTATGATTTTGTAACAAATATTCTCCCTTGCCTAAGAAATGACCCTAGCTACCCTGGTATTAAGTTGCCTAACGAAACCCTCAGCCACATGTCCAAACCCTCGCCTGCTCTTTCAAACCCCACACAGTCTTCCTCTAACCAATGCGATTTATGGTTGGAACATTATTACATTGATGTTTTCATACTCCAATAAAAAATCCAATCACTGGAAAGTCGAATTGAGGTATTGACCAGCCAACGAGACCAACTCCAAGCAACTGATATGAAACAGAAGACAACAGGCTTGATCCTTTTCAAAAACGTTGAATCGGCTACGACAGTTATCAACTCCAAATTGGCATGATCAAGCCGTCTCGTCGCTGTACAGGTATGGATTTTAATATCTTTTTAGCTGTGTGAGTGGATAGATTGATATAATGATTTGAATTCTGTTTTCGAATAGCTCTGTTTACATTTTGAAATGGCTCTGTTATAATGTGTGTATCCTGTACATTGTTTTGTTTGCTAAAAATAAAAAGAAATTTCGATTTGGTATATGATTTGATTATTCCCAGTATAGCCATCGATAGATTTTGATTGGATTTGAATGATTTTTGTTTAGATTTGATTGATAGGTTTTCCTGATTGAGTTAACAAAATTATTGGTTCACTTTCAGTTCAATTCGTTTTGCATCCATTCCGAACATGAAGTTTTTCACGATCAATTTAGAATGCGATTCGATTGGATTTGATTTCGTTATGATCCATATGTTGTGGTTGATAAACGATTTTATTGAGTTTGGTTGTTACGATATGTTGTGTCATGTAATCTTCTTAGAACAGGAATGCAACTCTGTTCGGTTTCAATTCAGAAGGAACGACTCTGTTTTTATAAAAACAATATGCTCATTTAAGTCTGTGCAAGTGCGCCCGAATCATGAAATGGATTCGATTCATGGAAACTATGCTAAACTCTAGCTGATTGATTCACTTGATTGGATTTCTATTAGTTCGATTATTTGATGAGTTGGATTCCGATTATAATTGCTACTCTGTTCGATTTAAAATTTGTAAAACGAATTGGTCAAACCCAGTTATAATTCATTTGATTGGAACGATTTTGATTAAAGTCAATCGATCTTGTTTGCCCACTGTGTAATAAAAAACAAACGGATATCTATTATGAACTCTGTTACTAATTGATTGATCTCATTACGATTTCGTTTGCAGACAGTTACCCGCCAGTTTTGGTTTAATGCGCTTATGGTATAAATCGGTTGCTATGTCATTACAGCTGTAATGATTGGAAAATGATTTTGTTTGAATTCGGTCATATTTCCTGCTTAACCATTACCTACAATTTGTTTGATTATATCAGTTTCAATTGAATATCAAACGATTTTACAAATGTTGGATTCGATTGGTTGTGAAACGATTATAGTGCAGTTCCATATGATTTTGTCACCCGACTTTGTGATAACAAACAAAACAGAGTATGCCTATCCCTGTAGTCACTTAATTTATTTGGATCCTGTTTGATTTAGAATGGCATAAAAAACTCAAATTAAATGATTCATTTTCAAATGGAAATTGGATGTCAATTTAATGGAATTCTTTAAAAGATTTTCAATTAATTTTAATGCTGATTCTGTGTCTTATTTAGACTAGCTACATAATCAGAGGATTCTGTAGCTAGGTCTATAGATTTAGATTTTTATTATTTTCTTTAACAAATATCATTCTAACTTGTTCATTGTTGGTCCTTTTCAGGTGAATTCGAATTGCATGGGATTTGATGGACAATTTAGAGGATATTTGTGTTTCTAGTTTTATTGAAGTTTCCTAGTTTAGTTGAA
>CBVK0100184549.1:0-19470 GCA_900067695.1 Picea abies
CCAGTCGTTTTACAAAGCTCGACGGGCCTCCGGAGGTGGTCTTCTTCGAGCAGGTTGTGATCAACTTGTGAAAGGTCGCAGAGGGGGAGGGAGGGGGCAGAGGCTCCCCTCCGTCCTGGTTTGCCATGGATGGCCGAACCCTGATTCAACCTTCCAGCGCTCCAAAACCCTACTTGCTCTCTCACATTGTTTTCGTCACTTTTAAATAAGTTACTTATGAGGTGACCCACTTTTATAGAATAAGTGGGAATCACTTTTACAATACAATTACTTTGTAAATTAAAGTTGTGTGCAAAAAGTAACTAAAAATGAATATTAAAGCTACTTATAGTGATTCACTTTTATAATTTTAAGAGAAACACACTTTACAATAAATGCATGAAATTTTTCAAAGAGTTACAAAAAAGAGACTTGAACTCAAGACCTCTTACTTAACAAAACAACTTTCGACCAAGTGAGCTAGTGCAAAACACATTATAATCTTAAGAAGGAGGATGGAGGGTATTGTTTTTGTTTTTGTTGTAGAAGACGTCCTTGAAGTGCATGCTAATTTTTAATTTTTTTCACGTGTTCTCACACTAAAAAAAGAATTCTTCTTGACAACAACAAGGGGTTAGATCTCGATCAACTTACCCAGAAAATGAAAGTTTTCTGTTTGTTTCTGATTTACCGAGATTGCACAGAGAGCACAACAAAGAGCATATGCAGACAATAAAACAATTTATGTTGTGCTTCTAATTTTTTTGGATCACACAAAGCAAAGGTAAAAGAGCATACACATATTGAGAAGAGCAACAACATGGAAACTAAAAATAGAAAACTGAAATATTATTTCTGTAAAAAATTTAAAAGGGTGTATTCAGGCTTTATAGCTCCTAATTTGACTGAAACAACAGTATATTGGGAAAATGGAAAACTTTTCGAATAAAAAAAAAGTGTTTCTAACTAAAATGAGTGCTTTGGATGTGATGGAATATTCCTCTCTACCCATAATTAATGTATGGGAATAACCTATACCAGAGATGTGACTACATGACTTCAAGATCTCGATCTACAATGGGAGTGGGTCTTCAAATGTGTTATGATACCATGTTCAACAACACAAGTATTCCAATAGAGTATGAACACCTTCAATAACCACTCACACAACTAGATAAAATATCAACACACTGATGTTTTTACATGGTAAAACCCATGTGGGGAAACACCCATGGCCCTAGCCAACACAATTACCACTTTAGGAAATTTATTAATGCAAAAGTAAAAATATTACAGAGATACTCTCAAAATTGATCATCAAAAAATGGCCCTCCATTCTCTTTAAATATATATTGTGAACCAATCGGGTGTTAATCCACAAATAAATGTAGTCATTAAGATAGAGGATAATATGAGATGTCGGATCACTCTATGTCAGGAAGAGGGACCACCAAATTACAAATTCATACTAATGCATACTAAAGAAACACACTAAGAAACTCACTTTAACCTAATGGAACATTAGACCAAGTTGATCTTAACTAAATCCTAAGTTTCTAAATATCCTAACAAAAACAAATCTTCCACTCTACGGACCACCTTAATGGATTTTGGTTTACCTTCTTGAATCTCCTTCAATGTTTTTTCTTGAGTATGGTGTAGGAATGAATTTATATCAACTGAGGAAGGAGATAAATATTTAACAAGATCAAAACACAGACCACCTTTCATCCCTTTTTCTTTCTTCCCATTCTCCCCTTTTATATATCTTAAAACACATTTACTAGAGCATTTGACTTCCAACCCCAACCCTATGGAAAACTCCCATTGACTAAAATCCACATCTTGAGAGAAATCACATGAGTTGTTTCTTTATTGAGGGATAGGGTTTTCATTTTCTTTCCTAAGATCATGGGGAAGGTATTTCTCTAAACAAATAACCCTAGAAGATAATTTACCCCAAAAAACCATAGCAAGACCTTTTTTCCATTTCAAGTGTAATAAATCAATCCTTTTTATCATACAAAACCAAAAATACCTTTTCTAAATAGAGATTCATATCATAGTAATTTTTGGAACCTTGGTGGACAAGAACATCCAATAATTAAATGGACTCCTTAGGTACTTGAGCTCGTTCCTTTGGTTCCTAAGTACTCTAGTTAGGATGCATAGTCTTTGAAAAATCTTCTTCCTCTTATTCAATTAAAATTTCCTTCTTTAATAATACTAGTAGAAAACCATTCACTATTGACTCATTATGATAGAGGAAAATAGTTCAAGTTTTGGGTTCTTGCCCCCATTTGACATCTATACACCTTTTTTTCCTACCTCTTCTACCTCCTTTACCTTCAATTTTCTCTTCCATTAAACTTTCCTTACAAAGGAGTGTGAACAATCCTTGTTTAAATTTCCATAAACATGGCACCAACCACACCTAAACAAAATCTTGTTATACNTGNAAGAAGGCGGTTTCTGTCTCTTCACGGGAAATCGGAGGCAAAGGGCAGTTCCTAAACAAAATCTTGTTATAAATATAATTTGAATATGAACTACATCCCCAACCATAATCTCTATATTATATAGAAGGCCTTAACTTTAATCTCCACCAAGGTTTAGGTCATTTTCCAGTAAACCCTAGTTTTGAAGGAGTCATCAATATCTATATTTTTGCCTAAATAATCCCTATCTCCATTTAAATATTTTTAGAACACACCTCCATGGATATTTCAAGAAGCTTGACCTAAATTGGAATCTTCTTTGACACTTTAGCCCTAGGGTAAAAACAAATATTCCAAGCCTTGAAAGGTAAAAGTGTGATCCTTGAAAACTAATAACCCCCTACAATATTCTTAGTATCTTCCTTGGAAAGAAACAATAATTCGAGCCATCCTTCGGAAAGAATATGGAATATAGGCTTGTAGTCTAAAATTGTAAACCATATCCTTTTCCTCCAATAATTTAGTGTATTCTCAGAGATTTACCATCCATGAAATTTTTCAATGAGTGCTTTCCCCAAGAATTCCAATGATTGTTCCACCCTTAGATCTTCTCCTAAAACCATTCTAACCCTTGACTTCCTTTACCTCACCACTTTCTGGACATTTTCACCTTGGGGATATTTTGTTTTTATTAACCACACCTAATCATATTCCTCTCACCAGATAGGGCATCTTGATCCAAACCCTTACCAATGAAACCTGACCCCCATGACCTCTCCTCTTCAAGATGACTGGCTTCTTGATATATCAAGGAATGAATAGTAGGTTACACCAGCCCTATCCTGACTTTGCTTCACATACCTCATTCCTTGTGTGGTTATATATAGAGTGCTAACAACATTAATTGAACCATTAGGCTATTCCTTTTTACAAAGACATTGATTCATCCATGTATCGATCCTCCACCAAAAATATTGACACTTGTACATATGCCTTTATGATCTATAACAGACAATTCAAGGAGGGATATATGATACACTTTATCCTTTTTATTTATTTATATGGAACAATAGATATCCTCAAGTAACCCCCATCCTTGTCAACTTGCCTAGGGATAAACCCCTTCAAACCTGCATTCACAAAAATTTGTTGACCCTCGAAAGGGTCTTTAAAAAAATATATCAATTCCTCATTGACATCCATATCCCAATTATATGGTGTTATAACATCATATAACATCAAATATAATACTAATCAACTTTAAAACAACATATTATTATAATAACATATAATTCCTCACTCATTTTTTCTTAAGTAGGATTAAAAACTTTGATTGTACCATAATGTGGATTTTTGAAGGTGCCTTAGCACTCCACATTCAACTTTCTAGTAAAATGTTCCCACCTAAAATAACCCGCTAGTAGTTTGTAAGGGGGTATAATGTAACATACCCAACCACCCACATACTAGCCACACTACTTCAATAACTCACTTCAAAACTGATCTCGAATTATGATACTAATTACTTCGAAAAGAAGCATGAAATATTGCAATAACCACACATGAAATAATCAAGATTCATGCTAAACCATCCAAGAAAGGAACAGTGTGCCATGAAAAACAATAACCATAAAGTAAGCATGTTATAAATATAAATCTCAGAGTTGATAATAATGCACAATGGAACATAAATATATAGAATGTTGGATTACTGAGAGGGGGGGTGAATTAGTAATAGATATTTTTAATCATTTTTTTACCACGGTATATACGTGTTGTTTATCTGTATGATCAATTTACCAATATCATTCAACAAGAGTAGAATAAATAAGCCATGAACAATGAGAAATCATACACATGCACAGTACACCAATAATTTTACGTTAATATTATCTATGGATATTTGTATATTGAGTAGAAGGTTATGTAATGTTTTGTCGATAATTTTTATTGTATTTGGAGCATTGCTCTTGGAGGTTTCCCCCTTGAAGAGGAAAGTGAATACAACTCTCTATTTTTAATTATAAAAGAGATATTTCTTAGGGTTTATCTCTCTTCTCTTATGTTCTTAGGTTTTTCACTATATTTAATGTGATTGTTTTGAATTTTTTGGATTAATTGCACTACAAGAGGCATCAAAGCTCTTTTTTTGGCATGAAGTGGGAGAATTGTTTGGCACAAAGTGGGTTTTTTTTTTCTTTTTGTTGATTTTTGACAACAAAAAGAGGACAACAACATTCAGGTAAATTTATGAAACTTTTCATGCATAATTTGGAGAATCCATCCCATGATTTGAATTCCTCTAAAAAACACAATTTCAAATAAAAATCATCCAAGACGGAATCTGGGAAGTGGAGATATCATTGATTTGAAATCAACCTTTTAGGGGTTTTTTTGGAAGGTCATGGATTTCATAGATTGGATATATTTTGATAGAGTGCACAGATTTCAATCAAACAAGTGCCAGTAGATCCAGAGAAGTTGTGGAATTTCATAATTGGGTTCATAATAGCCAATCCAAGAAGTATAACAGAAGTTGTGATCATTTTGTATTTCAGCCTCAAACCCTGCCTTGCACAAGTTATTTTTCCCGTGATTTTAAAATATTTTTCTTGGGTTAGAAAACTCATAAATATTTAAATTTTTTTAGGGACGTGTTCCAACATATTTAAATAACATAGTGATCTATTGTTTAGCGGATAAAACTATGATATAGAAAGAATACAAACAGGAAATACAAGTGGAATCACATTGTTGAAAACCCGTGTAACCCTTGTTGGTACCACTTTGAGTAGTACTGCATCAAACAATACTTGTATATAGAAACTCACTTCCATGTACCCTTGGGTATATAGGAAGTCCCTAAGATATTAAGCCAAGTATTGTTGTTGGACCCCGCATGTATATCAGAGAGATATAGCACCTGACACTCCCTTGTCCTCAAGACCTAGTAACCTTTTCCAGTGAGCTCACCCATGAAGGATAATACATATAAACCACCTCATACTTTCCTGGACAACATGACCACCCTCTCTATTATAGGAAGGTTGGAATTAGTGGAATATCAACTTAAAACAATTCAAGAGAACATAAATGGGTTGGATGAGAAGTTTGAAAAGAAGTTAGATGATAAGTTGTATAAGAACCTAGATGAGAAGTTGGATAAGAAGCTATATGAGAAGTTGGAAAAGAACCTATCCAACTTCAAAAATATGTTGACTCAAAAGTTGACAAGTATGATAGCTCGAGGAATACCAGAATAACACCACTAGATTGCACAACACATTGAGCCACACCAAAAAGAAACTTGTAACTTATGATTATTTATCCACCCACAACCCTCTTTGGGTCGACATAACAATAAACCAATGGATAATAACATTTGGCATCATTATCCTGTGGTGAATCTAAACATGTTTGATGGTTATGACCCATCAATATGGGTCACCCACATGGAACATTACTTCACCCTCCAGGGCATTGTGAATGGCATGATGAAACTCAAGGTGGGGGTCCTATATCTAGATCTGGAACGATGGAAATAGTGGGAATGGAATAAAAAAACCTATGCAAGCTACATCACTTGGAATAAGTTTTTTAAATCTATACATGCATGTTTCGAGAGAGATACTCACTATTTGGGGAAAATTTCCAAGTTACGCCAAATAGGCTCAATCACAAACTTTATGGAAGCGTTTGAAAAAATAGTTATATGTATATAGAACTTAACAAATTCTTTCTATAAAAAATGTTTCATTAGTGGCATCAAGGAGGACATTCAAGCATAGTTTAGAATGCATCATCCTACTACATGGTTGGAAGTGATTCAAAGGGCCCTAGAAGTAGAGATGGTGATCAATGCACAAAAAAAAAAAAACTTTCATTCCCACACTCGTTCACCCTAGGGTACTTCCCTAAGATTAATTCCTACTCATCCCTCGAAAGTACAACTTTTGTCTCTAGAAGAAATGACATATCACCAAAGATCGGGATCTACTATAATTGTGATGAAAAATATGCTCCATATCATTGGTGTAAATAATAAAAATTTCCAAATTGATATGACCACTCAGGCCCTGACCGAAGACATAAGTACTAAAGAGACACTAGTGTTATAGGTCAAGGACACCAACAATCCAACTCAGGAGGTTATAGAACCTCCATTCTCTCATGAAGAACCACTCATCTCCTTGCATGCAATATCAAGCATTTTGACTCCACAAACCTTGAAACTCATGGGTTGCATCAAGCATAAAAAATTTGTAGTTCTAGTTGACAGTGGTAGTAGTGGGAGAAGAAACCCATTGTTTTCTACACCTAGTGCACACCTTTAAAATCATGATCACCAATGGAGTTGTGGTCAAACGTGGGGGTAGAAGTAAAAATGTCAAACTCTAGATGGGATACTATCATCTCAAAACCCATTTGTTTGTCATCGATATGGGTGGGTGTGATATAGTATTGGGAGAAGAATGGCTATACATGTTGGTACCAATAACCATGTATTTCAAATAAATCTATATGGGTTTCACTAAATAGGGTCATGTACACACCCTTCAAGGGCTTAAGGTAGGATATCTTAAAATAGTCATCTCTCATGGTATGGAGAATTTATTAAAGAAGAGTCGCTTTGGCATTATTTCCCATTTTAATGCCATATAGGTTATGGATAACTCAACATAAGAAATCCACCTATACTTGCAGCTAGTCCTTGAAAAACATCATCAGGTCTTTGAGACACAAAAGGGTTTACCCCTTTCTTGAGGAGATAATTACCATGGTGTTTCCCTAATTCCAAGAAGTCAACGACCAAATGCACATCCTTATTGACACACTTTTTCACAAAGGAATGAAATATAAAATATCATTCATGAGAATTTGGAGGTATGGGTCATATGTCCCAATACAATCTCGTACTCATCACCAGTATTCATCGTATTAAAGAAGGAAGGAACTTGGTGCATGTGTCATGAATTTTGGGCTCTTAATAAGGTGATGATCATAGGTAAATTTCCCATCCCAATTATTGATGATCTACTTGAGGAACTTAATGGAGATTGTTTTTTCACTAAGCTTGATTTATGATCATGATACCACCAAATAAGGATGAAAGAGGAAAACATCCCAAAGATATCCTTCAAAACACATGAAGGCCATTATTATTTTCTCATGATTCATTTTGGCCTTTGTTATGCTCCATCAACTTTCCATAGCCTCGTGAACAAGATTTTCAAACCCTTCCTATGCAATATTGTGCTAGTATTCTTGGATGATATATTGCTCTATAGTAAATCATGGGAATCATGAACAGAGAATGTTTAGAAGTCATTGCAACTATTAAGAGATAACCAATTATTTTTTAAGTACTCCAATTGTGTTTTTGCTCTCGAGGTTGAATATTTGGGCCAGATTGTAAGTCAAGAGGGAGTATGAGTTGATCCCATGAAAGTGGAGGCTATGAAAGAAGGGACCCATCCCAAAACATTGAATAACTTGAGGGGATTCTTAGGACTTACAGGATACTACAGGAAAATTGTGAAAATTATGGAAAAATTGCAGCTCCCATAACTTCACTCAAAGAAAATTCCTTTATCTGGAATGAGGTAGCAACTCATGCCTTCACTACTTTAAAGGATGTCATGTGAACTACTCTAGCGTTTGTAGTTCCCAAATTTAATAGAATCTTTTGTCTTGGAATGTGATGCTTCAGTTTAAGGTCTCAGAGTAATGTTTATGCAAGAAGGACACCCTTTGTCATTAACTAATAAACAATTGTGTGACTGCAATTTGGGAAATTCCACATATGAGAAGTAAATGATAGCTATTGTTTGTGTAGTGAAGACTTGGTGCCCATATCTCATAGGGGATATTTTTTAGTTCAAGATTGACCATCATAGTCTAGAGTACTTCCTTGAAAAACCATTGTCTTCAAATGAGCAACATAAATGGGCTACCAAGATGTTGGGGAATGATTATGAGATCATATATAAGAAGGGTAAAGAGAATGTTGTGGTTGATGCTTTATCTAGACAATTCGAGGAGGATGGGTCACTCCTTGCCTTATCATTACCAAGTCTAGGATGGATTGAGGAGGCTTTCATGAAATGGATAGAAAAAAATACCTTGAGGAAGTCTCGTGCAGTAACATCAGGAAGATCCCAACCCACCTAAAATTTATACATGGAAAAAAGATACAATTGTGGTATAAAGGGTGCATTATTATGGAAAAATATTCAACCCTAAAACAATGAGTCTTAGAGGAGCTACTTTCATAATTGATAGTATGTCACTCTATCTTTCATAAAACCGATGAAATAACTAAGTGTTCATTCTTATGGGACGACATGAAAAAAAAAAAACCAAGACTTCATACCATCCTATGACACTTTCAAAGAAACAAGGGAGAGACAGTAAAGATACAAGGGGCATTACAACCACTACCAATCCCAACATAAATTTTGATAGACATTTCAATGGATTTTATTGTGGGACTCCCAAAAGTAGGAAACAAATTAGTCATCACAATGGTTGTTGACTGTTTTTCAAACGTTTCTCAATTTATTTCTCTATCTCATCCTTTCACTCCTTCCTTAGTGGTTGAATCCTTCATGGCTCAAATGTTTATGTTGCATGGTATGCCCACTTCCACTACTCAGATCAAGACCCCACATTCACCTGCAAATTTTTGTAGGGGCTATTTAAACTTCAAGGTATACAACTAAATATGAGCATTGTATGTCATCCTCAAAATAAAGGTCAAACAAAAGTGGTCAAAAAGTGAAGAGAAATCTATTTGAGATGATTTGCTTTCAAAAATCTACACCAATGGGCACAATGGATTCCCCTTTCTAAATGGTGGTACAAAACCACTTTTCATGGAGCTACCAAAATGACACCATAAGTTGTTTATGGAAAAAAAACCTTGTCAGTGGCATCTTATGTACCAGGAACCTACATGGTTCATGCAATAGATATAATGCTTCATACTAGAGAATCCATTATCCATTTCCTCAAGGAAAACTTTTTTATGGCACAAAATTGAATGAAACAATAAGCTAATTAGCATAGATACAAATGTTCTTTTAATGAAGGGGATCAAGTGTTTCTTTGATCACAACATTATAAACATATATCACTCAAAGATAAAGTTCCCTTGAATATATATCCCAAGTTATATGGTCCCTATTATATCATACAATGCATTGGCCAGGTCATGTACAAGTTATCTCTCCCAACTTGCTCCAAGATTCATCCAATATTTCATGTGTTTTGTTTGAAGAAGGTTGTGGGATAAAATTTCAAAGTGATGAAAAACCTACTAGAACTTGATGAAGAAGGTTCCATTTGCCTCTAGCTAGAAGCAATATTGGATACCAGAGATTTCCGGTTGCACCACAACACAGTCAAGGAAGTATTGATCCAGTGGAAATATATGCAATCGGAATATGCCACATGGAAATTAACAATAATTATCTAACAATTTCCTCACCTTCGACCTTGAGGACAACATTGATTTTAAAGGGGGAGGTCATGTTAGGGTCCTACCCTAACCCACTTACTTAGATAATTTATAAATATATGAGGCCACCTTCCTTGAATAAGGCCCATTAAATAGTTAGTTAATAATCACTCGTTGTGAAAAGGGTCATTTTTATTAATAAGTCCCAATTTAGTTGGTTGAACCTCATTATAAGGGGCCCATATGTAGTTAAGATTCTATATGGATAGCTATATATTGATTACAAGTTTTTGTTATGTTTTTTAAAGAATTTTTATTGTGTTTGGAGCATTGGTCTTGGAGGTTTCCCCCTTGAAGAGGTAAGTGAACATAGCTCTCTAATTTTAATTATCAAATAGATCTTTCTTAAGGTGTATCTCTCTTTTATTTTGTGTTCTTGGGTTTTGCACTATATTTTACATGATTGATTTGAGGTTTTTGGGTTAAGTACACTACATTGTTCATAGAGGATTTTAGATATCTACTAGTATGAATTCTGTAAAAAAAATCCTAATATCAAGAAAAATTTGCAAAACATCAAACACTATTACTAAATACATGCATGGTAATTGTTAGCTTCATCTTGGATCTCTGTGTTATTTTAAAAAAAATTATCTACAATCAACATTTCCACATCCTCCTTCTATTACTGCATAATCTCGTCTTCCTTGACCTCCTCCACTACATACCCAATTTATTGTTTAGCACTTGAGGCAGTTAAAGTAGGAATTTTGGCTAGACTCACAACTAGTTGGCAAAGAGAAACAAGATCAACTTGAAGGTCTACAATTCGCTTCTTTTGACTATGTAATATTTTCAAAATGAAGTCATATTCTATTTATTTATTTATTTATTTATTTATTTATTTATAAATTTTTTTTCGAGTATGCATCCTACCAATGATAAAGAAAAATGAATTCCTATTATTAGTGATATAATCTTCCTACCTTCACAAAGATCTATGAATTTTAGTGGTCTCACACAATGGGCATCTCCCAAGATTCTCATGGTCCATTTTGATGGCACTACATAAAACCTATAAAAATTCTTTCTCACTACCCAATGTTAATCTTCTATCATAACTAGAAATTTATCCCCTTTCCAACATTCCCTTAGGTATTTGATGATAGAGCAGGAATGAGCCACTTACATTTTGTTTTTATGTGTAGTGGGGGGAGGAAACTGAAGGCTTCTAAAGGAGGATATGATTTATAGGCCATCAAACCAAATGAACAACATCAAATCCAAAGAAATAGACAGGGAAGAGAAATCCAAACCCACACACCAAATAAAGCCAAGTGGACCAGAACCCAAATCACACGAAAATATATCAGTAAAAGGAGAACCATAATCCAATTCAAAGCCCCAAATTAGACTAGGATGAAACAAATAAAGGAACCATAGAGATACAAGCTAGAGAAATTTATTTAATCTTAGACTTGAAGAAAAATCAATTATCCCACCTGAAATAAAAATCAAATCCAAGTGCAATTGATGAACCTACTCCCACGTTAAATGTTGAGTGTGTGAGGGTACCACGAAGCTAATACTGCTTGGTCACTATGTTTCATGGTTAACTTTCCCTTTTTGATTAATGCATCATTTTTCTCGCATGCTACTCCAATTCATGAATTTGAGTTATAACTTAAGGTATGGGGGAGGATGAATCCACATTTTTTTTTCTTATTTTTCCATAACAAAATTGAGTAGCCAAGTTGGATAAATGATTTTCCTTTTGGTTGAGCACCCTTAGGATATTATAGTATTCAACGCTTCCAAACCTAGCCACTTTGTTTCTTATTTTCTTAATGATTCTTATAATCTTTATATCACTTGGAGAGGAGGCTCTTATTCTTAATGATTCTTATAATCTTTATATCACTTGGAGAGGAGGCTCTTAGCATAAAATTTATACGTAATGTGAAATCCCCAAATACAATAAGTATTTTGTTATAAATTTCATCTAGAAGCCTCAACCCTTGGAATAGGGCCAATGTGTTGGCTTGATTATTTGATGATCAACCCATACCCCATTCAAAGGTGTTTTCTTGATTTCCTCCAAGATAAAGAATGATCCCCCTTGCACCTACCACCCCTTTCTTAGGATCCTTGAAAATATTTTAAAATGGAGTTTCCCAACTTCAAAATTTTCTTTGAAAGAATTTCCCTTGGAGCCATCAAGCTTGTTTATTTCCTAGATAGTGTTTATTTTCCTTGTGTAATTGGCATACTTATGTTTTTGTTTGTGTGTGTTATTGTCACCTTCATCCAGCCATATGGATTTCCTCTTGAATCTTCACTCTACCTCCTCTTTTTTCTAGGAGTGCCTAATTTTCTTCTTAAGGCTTTTTTAAATATTGATACACTACCTTATAAAAAACCCTTACCTCTTTGTTTACAATCATATATGTTATTCCTTCTTCCACCTCTCTTAATTTCTTTTGATTATTCATAGTATGTTTTTTCCCAGTCTCTTGCAACCACTTTAAGCCTATTTATATTATCAACAAACTATTTCATGGTATAATCCTTAGAATTACTATCATATTTCTTCCAAGATATTGCTACAAGGGCTCTAAAATCCTCCTCTATCAACCAAGAATGATTAAATTTGAAGGAAGCAAGAGGCTTCCAATCTTCTAGATCAATTTGTAGTAGGATTGGTAATTGATTTGAAGCACCCCATAAAAATATCCATTATTTTATCATGTTACTTTCTTCCATCAATTGTTTTGCAACTAAGTAAAAATATATCTAGCCTCTTAGAAATTCCTTCTTACATTTTCTAGCATTCCTCCAAGTAGGGACGGTTTCTGTAGGCTCCACATATATAAGTTTTTGAACTTCAAAAAAATTATTGAAAACTTTTACAAGAGGATCACATCTTGTCACCTCTCCCAAAATCTCCCTTTGAATGAGAGTAAGGTTGAGATCCCCTCCAACAATTACGTTTTCCCATTTCAGGGTAACAAATTTTCCTAAACCCTCTAAGGACTTTCTCTCTCCATCCCATACAAGTTTATTATCATATAAAACTTACCCCTTTTTTACAATTTACTTCTATAATTGTACCTATGGGAATAAAATTAATATAAATTATGTCAAACATACAATGAAATTCAGTAACTAGACCTCCATACAAACCCTCAACATCCGTTGAACAAATTTCCCTTTCAAAAAAGAAGACAAGAAATCCACTTCTTTTGACTCAACACACATAGATTCTTCTAGCAAAACTACATTTGTCTTATAAATTTCAATAATATGTTTTAGGGTTGTTTTTTAAGAGCACCCAAATCCCTCTTGAATTTAGATATAAAATAATCATTTAGGCATTGATTTGAGGGTCTTTCCTAGTCTAAGGACCCCACTAATAGTTAATTGTTTTCCTTCTCTTATATATTTTCTAGCATGTGATTTTTCCAAGGATATTTTAGATTTCCTCCCTAATATGGTTGTATATTCTTGGTATAAGGGTATCCCCCTTCCAAAACCATTGAATCCTCCACGATGCCTTTTTTTTTACCTTAATTGATATGAGGATTTAAGAATGGGATTTGAGTCTTTTTTTATATCTTCATTGGGGAGGGATTTGGGCTAAAAATAATTCTCAATAGGATGGTAATCATATAGTCTAATCTTAGATCTATCTTCCCCATGGACTCCTTTGATGGAAAAAGCCTTATCTTCTTTTCCTATATCATAAAGAGATGACTTTACTAAACCCCTGGGACTGCCTTCCACAAAAAGTTTAAAATCAGACTTTCTAATGGGACTATTAAGGAACTTAGGTTCACTAACCCCATTAACCTTTTTGGTCAAAGGATCAACACTTTCACATCCATAAAAAAATTAGTATTTATTCTATGCATCGTTAAAACACGAAGAGGGTATTAAGTTGGGCATACCTTGGTCATCCCTGGACGTTCCTTGCTCGAAAAGTTTAGTATTTTCATTTTGAGATTGATCCTAAATTGTTGAAGGATGAGAATTCCCTAAATATTACATAGGATGAGACAAGGGCTCTAAAATATGACCCTCTTCTTGAATATCCTCTTTTTGAATTTTAGACGAGCCATTCATATCACCCACAAGATTTTCGTTTTTAACCCAAATTTTCTTTTTTCCAAGCAAAATATCCCCTAGGATTTTTACAGTAATCCCAAAAATGTCCATCTTGGTGATAGGATCCACATATGTAGGGGATTTTCCAAATACCCAACTTCTAAGTGAATGACCATGACTCCCATTCAATATCCAATTCTACAAGTAAACCCTCTCTTACATCAATCTCCACTAATAATATAAAAATTATATAATCATGTTTATCCAATATTTTACTATTCCAAATTTCTAAAGGTAGGTGTCGAGTGAAATATATGCTATCTATTTCGACATTAAATTGTCAACCTAAGGCTCGTAAGCTTTGAGGTGCCAACACTGTATGTGCAAGTCTAGAGCTCTAATCTAGCCTAATCTAATATAATGTTGGCAAGAAACCCAACATAAAAAAAACTCATCACCTAGGGAAGAAACCCAACATGGAGTGACCATATCTCACAAATTAGGTCATTAATATATTCGTAGGTGATTTAAAGCTATTAGAAAATTTAAAATGTGAGAAAACTAGTGCAATAATCTATTATCCAAGAGACTAGGCTTAAAAAAAATAAAAATAAACAATGAGAAGTTATAGGCTAAATATTCCTATGCTCCGAGTCTAAATCTATAAACTAATTACTCAACAAAACAATGAGAAGTTATAGGCTAAATATTCCTATGGTTCGAGTCTAAATCTATAAATTAATTACTCAGAGGAACTTCAGAATTGGAATTATGATAGCACACTTAATCCTAAAACGTTTCAACAAAGGAAAAAGATCAAATAAATTGTATAGTTTTCCTGCAGGATTCAACTTGAACGATTTTACAACATCCACAATAGAAACAAGTTATGAACAAGAGTTTAGAAATCTATGTAATTGAGAAATATTGAGCTTGAGGAACAATCTATAGTTTGAGGAATGACAGATAGTCTTCCACACAACATAATCTATAGTTTGGAAAAAACCAGAGTCACAATAATTAATTTGCAAAGAAGAAAATACATATTTCAATGTACAGTAAAGCACACATAATACTAGTGGGCCCCATGAGTAGTTGTGCAAATAAAACTCACATAACAATCACAGATTATAGTGCATTGAATCAAGAAGTATGTATTACGATCAAGAGTTCATAGGAGCAACATCAACAACGACAAATTTTAACAGAGTACAACAATCATGTCCCCATTGTTTGTATTGGCCACCTATATAAGTTTGCATCTCAACAGAGAAAGTTGACCAATGAAAAGGTCGATGCTCCTTAGAATAGTAAATAGTTAATACAACAACAACATAATTAAATTGCAGGCATCTTCGTTTACAATAACTAGGGCATCCATGGCTGTGAATCTAGGGGTTGGTTTAACTGTCTAAACTCAAATACAATAGGAGCCATAGCAAGAGGGTGATAATGGGTAAAAAACCCATGTTCTGGTTTTGCCCGAAAACACCCATAAGTATGTTAATGGCCAAATATGTTGTGCTCTAAGTTCTGTAATGAGGACCAGATGGAGGGCTGGATGGAGGGTTGGATGGAGGTATGAATGGAGGTTTGGATCTGTCTGATATAAATTCGTGCTACCACAAAATTTGGGTTTTTCACCCTGTCAGAGAATCCTGAACTGCTCTCAATCCGTCTAAATTTTCAGGAAATGGGCCATCTAGGAACTAATTAGGCATATTATACACAAAACCCAGGTGCTAGATTTTTTTTATTCATCTTCATTTTCCCACAAATTGAGCTCGAAGTTCACTTCCTCGAAAAGGACGTGACAAAAATTCTGAATTGTAATTTGTTCTCTTAATTAAATGTGTTGCAACAATATCTCTTAATTGTTACTATAAGATGTGTCACTTTCACTGCCTTTGCTTCTGGACCAGAACTAGTGTCGGAATGAGTGTTGGAATCTCAATCCATTTGATCCTGATCCAATGTATGGAAACACAATATCAGGAATTAGTTTATCATTAATAAAACCATATAAAATACACCAAGAATAATAAATTAAGCATGAATTCACATCATTTACTTTTATTGTTTTGAATCAAAGGATTTAAATAAAAGACCAACATTTTAAAGTAAATGTAATGATTTATGGTGAAATGTGATGGCATAATAGTAAAATAACGTGGAAGAAAGAATCAAATTTAAGATCCCATCATTCACCTCGAACCGAAGATAAGGCATGCCCTCCTACCATGAATTAATTGGAACTAACTTTTCATTCAATTGAAAACTCCCTATTATCAACAATAGTCGGTAAGCAATCTTCAAGAAAATGAAACCAACATTATTATTCTAAGAAAACTATAACTTAGAAAAAGAAGTATTAACGTTACGGAAATGACCAAAATGACACCATACTAATTCAGATTTCTTAATACATACAATTTCGTTAGCTAGTAACAATTTATGCTCATGAATACCATATAAGTTGTGATAGGGGATTTTACTCATGTCCCTGGATAGAAAACACGAGGATATAGATGATTTGTAAAAACCATAGGAAACCAATCACCCCTACTTACTTTCTCAAAGGCTTATTGTTATTCAAGTAATATGGATAAACCCTACTTACTTTCTCAAAGGCTTATTGTTATTCAAGTAATATGGATAAAGTTTGCATTCGAGTTCATTAGACTCCTAAACTTATGGGTCCCACTTCTAGGATAGTGACATCCTAGGTATAGTATGAATTAAATGACAGGGTCTTAAGATCATCTTACAGAAATTCTCAAATGGAAATTAGATGAGATTTATTTATCCCTTTTGTTCAACCATGCATGCTTCTTCTTAAGTATTTACAAAAGTATATTGTTGATACAAACAAGTATAGATTAGGCATAATAAAAGACATCAAAGTCAGAACCCATTTCCAACAAGCCTATTCAGTTCCCCGATGGGGTAAATTTGATATATAAGAAATATCCTCTCTAGGAAGAATTCCCCATTGCCAAAGAGTTGGTTCAGTACCTCGATGGGTTTTCCTAGTCATACTATAGGCCAGTACCCGTTGCCAACATACCTATTCAGTATTCCGGCGGGTTAGCCTCTTACACCCATTTTATAGCCTTTACCACCACCCTTAAGATTTGTATGTATGTATTAATTTTGTAATGAGATGGGGAGGAAACTCTGAAAACATTTTTATGGAATGGGATGGTATATGGGTTAGAGGGCACTCTAAAAATTTCCCATAAAATATTGTTCGCATGAAAAATCGACTTATGCATTTATATTATTCCAAAGACATATCATGGTCAAACTTTCTTAATGTGTAGTGGATGAGGCCATAAGAGAATGACTTAAAGGTGTCTCTTGTCCCTAAGTCTATCTTTTATATATATAATTATAGTAGTGTTCCCTCACAAGTAGGAGTGGCATTCACTCTCCTGCTACTATTTGATAAGGATGCTTGAATAACAAGCTCTGATTTGAAACTAGGATGTACAAGTTACCTATAGGTATTATTATGTAGACCTTTAAATCTTAAGTAAATCCCCATAATGCATTAAAGTTTGGTCTTCAGGCTACTGTTATTATTAATGGTTTGAAATATGCATGTAATAAGGGAAATACAGATCTAGAATTGTTTTGGTTTCTAGTATTAGACTATCAATACTATCTTCTTATTAGTTCTTTTATTAATAATAAAATGTAAAATGAGGCTGCATTAAACTTTAATCTAAACTAACAACATGCAACTTTTATTTATTATCCTACTCTACCTAAATAGAAAGGAAAATCTTTCTTCAAGTGTAAGAAATTTTCCAATGTAACCATGTGCGAAGCAAGATAAGAACGAAGCAAGATAAGAAACATACCCATATCCACATATGAAAAATTTACCGCAGTGATTACCCAAATATGAAGAACCAACCAACCTACTTGTTTTGGCATCAGAAGGTGTTGAAGAAGAGAATAGTATTATGGCCTAATGACCTCTTGAAAACAAATTTCAATGTAATCTTGATGTTCATCAACAATAGTTTATATGCTCTCATTCATCATGCCATGCAAATCCTCTTCTTTAGGATAATTGATTTCTGAAGTACATAAAGGATATGCTGAGATGGATGTTGAGAACTCCTCAATATCAGGTCTTAGTGATTTCTCTCCACCAGATGTAGTCCATAATTTCCAACTTCCTTTGCATTTTGGCAAGGAAAATCATTTTGTAGCTCAAAGTACCTTGATTCTTCTAATATTTTCGGAGAGGTGTATAAACTTTTGGCTGTTGCCAAAATATTGTCTTCCTGAAAAGAAGAAATCCTAGCTGCTACTAGGATTTGAGAATGTTCCCTCAAGATAATGGTTGCTTCTGAGTTCATCTTGTCGTTTGATAAAACCTGGTTCACACAAAGATCAATGTCCAAGGTTCTTACAACACCCAAAATTTTATATGTGTTTTTTATGATTCTAATCAATACTACCTACCACAAAAGGATATTTTCACAAATCAAACACACCAATTTTATATGAAATAAAACACGCGTCCAATAAAGAAATAAAACTCACACTCACTCTTGCGTTAAATTTCATAAAGTAAACACACCCAAACTTACAGAAAGAAAAACACACTTGCATAAAATTAAATTGCAGGAAAGTAAATTGCAAGAAAGTAAACACACTAAGAAAAATACACAAACTTGTAGAAAAAGTAAAAACTCTTGTGAAAACAGAAAAACAAGGCTTTGGAGCAACCCATTAAAATGGATGCATAGGTTCTTACCTCTCGTCTTAAAGTTTCTCATCCCCCTTGTTGTGTAATTAAAGAAAAGCTACCTACCTAACCTCTAATCCCTTTATCACCTCCCCGAAAATGGTGCCAAAAATGTCGAGTGAAATATATGTTATCTATTTCGACATTAAATTATCAACCCGAGGCTCATAGGCTTCGAGGTGCTAGCATTGTATGTGCAGGTCTAGATCTCTAATCTAGCCTAGTCTAGCCTAATCTAATCTAATGCTGACAAACTCAAATAATAAAGAGATTAAATTAACTTGATCAACTCGTCACCTAGGGAAGAAACCCGACATGGAGTGAACATATCTCACGAATTAGGTCATTAATCTATCCGTTGGTGATTTAAAGCTATATCTCACGAATTAGGTCATTAATCTATCCGTTGGTGATTTAAAGCTATTAGAAAATTTAAAATGTGAGAAAAATAGTGCAAAAATCTATTATGCAAGAGACTAGGCTTAAAAAAAATAAACAAAACAATAAGAAGTTCTAGGATAAATATTCATATGCTCAGAGTCTAAATCTATAAACTAATTACTTAGAGGAACTTTAGAATTGGAATTACGATAACACACTTAAGACTAAAACGTTTCAACAAAGGAAAAAGATCAAATAAAATGTACAGTTTTCTTGCATGATTCAAGTTGAACTATTTTACAACATCCACAATAGCAATAAGTTATGAACAATAGTTTAGAAAT
>CBVK0100184550.1:5786-19467 GCA_900067695.1 Picea abies
AAGTAGATCACCACAAACTTATCCTTTTCTCCAATAAAAGCAATATCCATTGCACGTTGGAAAGTTTCCCTTGCATTCATGAGACCAAAGGGCATATTGGCATACATAAATGTACCCCAAGGAGTTGTGAATGTTGTCTTCTCCCCGTCTTCAGGTAATACAAAAATATGATTGTAGCCTGAAAAGTCATCAATCATGGACATTCTTACTGAGCCTGTCACCCTTTGCAAGATATGCTCCATTTTGGGCAAGGGGTAATTATCTTTTCTGGAACACTTGTTTAAATTCTTGAAATCAACACAAAGCCTGATCTCACCATTCTTTTTTCTAACAAGGACTAGATTAGCAATCCACTCACAATACCTCAAAGGTATAATGATATGGGAATCAAGCAATTTTTTGACCTCCTTCTCCATAATGGGCAGTAACATAGGATTAATCTGCCTTAGTTTATGCCTAAATTGTTTGATATCATCCTTCAAGGCTATCCTATGCTCAATAATGCTTGTATCATAAGTCTCAAAATTTTCATACTTCCATGCATAGACATCAACAAATTCCTTTAACAATTTGATATATTAAGCCCTTTGCTTTTCTGACAAACTACTAGATAGTTTGACATACTTGGGATCCTCATCAGTACCTAGATTGCACTCTGTCAGATCAACATTTTCACTTGAACCTCTCACTTTTACAACCACATCATTGTTATCAAATAATCTCTCCAAGGGAACCAATCCTTTGGGAATATGATTGCTAGGAAACTAGACAATCTTGTTCATGAATTTATCAACATGTAGACTTTTCTCATCATCTAGGTCTTGATCAATGCGAAGAGCAAAAAATTCCTCTATTGTTTCTAGAAATCTCTTTATTTCAAGGTCATCTTCAAAAACCTTCTAATGCTTGACATTATCAGGTATAGAAGGTCTATATTTCACCTCAACATCATATTTAAGTTTAGGAGGTAGTGGGATTTTAAAGTTACTAGCAGAAACAACTAGTTAAGTTTAGGAGGTAGTGGGATTTTAAAGTTACTAGCAGAAACAACTAGGGAATCAACCAATGTATTATCTTCTTTGGGAACAAAGGATATGTTGAAAGCTAAGAAGAAATTGTCAATAAGATCCCATACCTCATTCCTGTAAGTTCTCAGTCTTGGATGCTTTACTTGATATATATTTCTGACTTGATGCACAATCATCTCTGCATCTCCAAAAACTGATAATTATTCAATTTTTATATCTTTTGCATCCCTAGGCCCAAAAACTAAGGCCTCATATTATGCAATGTTGTTTGTGGTTTCAAATTCCAATTTTAAGGACAAGGTAATGACTTCTTGAGAAGGAGAAATGATCCCAAACCAGTGTCAACAACATAGGTAGGATGGTTTGTTGGATTGCCTTAATCACTAATAATATATGCCAACTATGCCTCTCTATACAACCTTCTATGTTCACCCCCAAAGACTAGTATAGTAGCATAAGAGAGATCCATTTGCAATGTCCCTCCCAACCTTTTAATCCATGATCTAGACAATAACATCCCAAACTTAGGGGGAACATNNNNCCTTTTAATCCATGATCTAGACAATAACATCCCAAACTTAGGGGGAACATCTCCAACCACAATATCCATGACTATACTCTTCATAGGTAGTTGAAAAAGAGTAACAACCAAATATTTAATCACCCCAAGGCATTTTACCTTTCTTGAGTCAAAGGAATATAGATCATGGTATACTTTGGTGATTTCCAAACCCAATTCATCTATAACAAACTTAGGGATTAAGTTATGGGATGCACTTGAGTCCATAAGGAAATTGTGCAAGATTTTATCATGGACATTCAATGAGGTGTAAAAAGGAGGAGAGGAGTCATCTCTGTCCTCTACTAATGTCCCTAATATGACTGCAGGTTTTTCATCTTGCAAATTAACTGAGTCTATTGAATGGGAAGAAAATCCAGGCTGCAACATTTTATAAATAAACTTCTTGAAATCTTCATTCTTTATCAACTCTAGGAAAGGAACATGGATTTTAATTTTCTGGATTTCATTCTCAAAGATAAAAGAGGATGGAGACTTAAGGATTTCCTTAATTTCTTGAACAAGATCTTTCATCAAATGCTGCTTACTTTGTTCCTCATTTCCTTTATTTGGTGTAGCCACTGTTTTGGTGGAAGTGTTTGATTTTTTGGGCTGATTAGATGTACTAGGATTTCCTTCTTTATTTTTTGACCTCAAATTGTACTTGTTTTGAGTTTCATTTGTTTTCTCTCCCTTAGATAACTCATTCACCTGACTATTCATTAGAGACTCTTCATAAGCAGATTGAGTTAGATGAGAGGAAGTAGATGTGTCACCTAGACAATGAATTTCTTGATTTGCTTCCTCATTTTCTCCTTCTTCATCATCAACCAGATTGTTTTGAAGAGGGGTCTGAACCTTTTGATCTTCTCTATTCCTCTTATCTCTTTTAAGAATTTGAGGTGCAATGTTTTGTCTTCTGAAATATTTTCTATTGCCAAAATCTTGCGTGTTTCTATTTGCTTGTCTTCCTTCAAGTTTCAATTTTTCCATTTCTGCAGAAAGTGACTTGAATAACTTAGTTAATTCATCAACCTGAGGGTTAATTCTCGAAGCATCAGAAGATGAAGCTTCTGCCTTTTGTTTCCTCCCATCCCTATCATATTTTCCTCTTAATTTATCTGTTGCCGATATGTTTCATTCTACCTCTAGAGCTACATCTTTCATATGGGTTAATGAAGTAGACCTTCTCTCTCTCAACATAAGACATAATAAATGGTCAAAGGCACTAGCATAGGTTATTTTGGTAGAAGTTTCAGTAGGCTTGATATCAGTAGGGATTTTGTTATACATTTTGTTAAACATCTTTGAAAAGTTTGATACCGATTCACTTTCTTTTCTTTTGAGAGCCCCAAATTCTGTGATATAATACAAAAAATCCTTTCTTTTCTTTTGAGAGCCCCAAATTCTGTGATATAATACAAAAAATCCTTTTTGTCACCCCAATGCCTTAAAAAGGAAACATCTAGGGCTTCAATTCCAACAATTGATTTAGGGGTTAGACTTCTAAACCATTTTCTAGCTTCTCCATCAAGGCTTTGTACAAAAACCCTCATCCAAACATCCTCATTCTCAATATTCAGATTATCAACATAGTTATAAAATGCATCAAGGTGTTCTACAGTGATATCTTCTTCTCTAGTGAACTCAGACATATACTTTAGGTAATATCTTATTGGGAGAGATTTCATAGGCTGAGGAAGCACTAATGGGGCATACCTAGCAACCACAATGGCATCCATTCTGTTCCGAGGAGGATTAACCCTTGCCATTTGATTAGGAAAAAGAGGATTCTAAAACCTAGGAGAAGAAGGAGGTGATTTGATAGGTAAAGATGCAATTTGAATAACATATAATTTTGGAAAAGGCAAATTATGAAGTGAGGAATTTCATCCTTAACAAAAAGTGGCCAAGTCTTGGATGAGGATGGGGAAAATTCAAACGAAACTAAGGTTCCTTCTTCTTTAGTTACATGAAATTTAAATGAATGGGGAAAAGGGGAACCTAAGAGAGGAAAATATTCCAAACTCTCAAGCCTAAACCAATTAACAACTTCAAGGGATGCAAGAAAATCAAAATTTTCTAGATTTTCTTATTTCAGCTCAGGAGAAAAAGATGAATATTCTACAGGAAAATATCCTAGTTTTGACTTTACAAGAGTTTCAACAATAGGAAAATGTGAAATATGAGAAACAACAACTGGTGTATGGAAAAAAGAGTCAGGTAAGTCTCCATAAGTACCTGAGGATTTGGAAGAGGAATCTCCTTGCAAAACTTTTCCCTTCTTTAAGATCTTTTCCAGATCAATTTCAGGTGCAGCTAGAGGTGACTATGGATTGGACCTCGTGTGTCTACCTTTAGGAGTCATAGCTAAACTTTGGAGTCTCTAGGTGCAATAAGCAATTTTCTATTTACTGCTCACTGTGCACCATCAAAATCAATATTTTATTTTGTCATACAACCCAGGGAAATGTCTTCAATCCATTCCCCGACAACAACGCCAAAAATGTTAGCACTGAGAGTCACACTTAGACTATCGTAAGTGTAAGCCCAGTACCCATCAAAATGTGTAGGATAAATGTTTATAAAAAGTGGCAAATGGATGGAAAACTCATAATTGAATGTTAATCACATATAACTCCATACAATATATACCAACAAATAAGGCCTTGAATAACTTCAGATAAGGTTTTAAGAGATAAAGTAAGTAGGTGGAAGACTTGACAAGAAATGTGTAATATGCATATCATGTACATCAGGTAGCATTGGCACACATATGAAGAAAACTCTATGAATTAAGAACTTCTTAAAATCAAAGAGAAAGAATCTAATATATTTGTAAACAATATCACAATAGATCCTTTATTGCAACAAAGATACAATAAGCCAGATAAATCATTCAATAGGCTGTAATCAAAGTAAGATAGAAAAAATATGATAAAGAAGAAAGACTGATTTCCATTATCCAAAGTATATTAGGTCCGGTCCATAAAATAGGAAATACTCTCTGCTACATAGACAATATAAAAAATATGAGTCCTCTCTTACCCCCTTCGAACCTCTCCTCAGTCTCACAAAGATCTTTTTATAGCCTACACTATCATTGAAAACTTTACAATTCGAATTACAACTTCCTCATAGGATCTTGTGCCTAAGGGAAGTGTGGCAACATGTGTACAACATAAAAGAAACATAATGCTACTTTCCAGGATGATGTTGGCAACGTTTGCAACATCTTTTCAATGGATGATGAAGTGTCCATTCGAGTGCATTTTCTTTGGGCAGGTGGCCTCCCAGATCACAACTCACCTTCAGAAATTTGGTACTCATCCATATTGAAATATGACAACTCTATTCCCCCCCAAAATCTCCAAAAACTGAGTTCGCAGCGCTGCACTACAAACTGTCTAGAAACAACGAGTTCGCAACGCCAGGCATTGCGAACTTTACTGTAGTGGCTTGTTTTATTTTACCTAAGTCTTTAACATCCCAAAACTATATCAGGTGTCCAAAAATGCTGTAAAAACTTCATTATCTTGATACATGACTAGAGGAAACACCAAAACTACTAATCATGGTTTAGAAAATCATAGCCATCACAAAAAATGTTGTAAAATGCATGAAACAAGAACTCTGACAAAAATTGATGCCGGTGATGAAGGTTTAATGTCTTCATCTTTTAATTCTGGAGCTTCTCCTGGTAGCAACCTTGGCTAACATGTCTAGGCTTCTTTTGGCCAATTCTTCTTTAAAAGGTTGTAGCTCTGCCTTCAATTTCCTGATTTGAGCTTGATGAGATCTGTTCTATCTATAGATATTTTTGAGCTTCCTGTGGAGGGGCATGAATCTTTTAGCCAACAAATTTTCCTTATAAATGGTCTCATGATACATATCCAACATTTCCTTAAGCTTCCTCTTGGCACCCAAGTCTTATTTTTTCAACTTATCAACTTCAGACCATGCTTCCTTGAGCTGCCTCTTGAGCCTCTTAAAGGTGGGGTTGCTTTCATTGCTTCCTTGAGCTGCCTCTTGAGCCTCTTAAAGGTGGGGTTGCTTTCATGCTGAGGAGTAGTGATGTCAACAACTTCAATAGGCTACTTAGAAGATTGAGATTTTTCATTTTCCTAGCCTGAGGTCTCTTCTGCATCATCCTTCACAAGGACATTTTGCTTGGCTGCTGCTCTAGTAAAAGGCCTCCTATTCTTAACCTTGTTTGCAACAATGGGTGAAGAAAAAACAAACTTTCTTCCTCTCAAGCCTGTGGGTTTGCTTGAAGGAACTTCCATAGGAATAGGATTTGCCATGGGTGAAGCTTCTCTATCTAAAGGTTGTGAAGGACCTCTTGTTTCTGCTTCATTTGTATCTCTGTTAACCTTATCACTTATTTTCACCCTTTTCTTCTTGCTAGCATCTGAATATACAATCCTCTCAATAGGAGTAGGATTTTGTCTCTTGGATTGAGGAGTGGGGGAAACATCCAATTGAAACTATGATGAATTCAAGAAAGTTTCCCAATTAATGTTTGTCTTCCTCAACTCTTCCATCACTAACATCTTAATAAGGCCAGTGTGAAAGACACTGGTGTCTACTTGCTTTGACTTGGCTTGAACCTTGTCAGACATTTTACCAATGCTTCTAAAAAGATAAAATGGAAGGTTCATGGCTTCATTCCCTGTGAAATGTAACGAAAACCTGATGTGGTATTGGTACACCATGTTGAACCTCCCCTCACATGTGAAGTATCTCTGGATATCCTTCAACATCTTATCAAAACTTTCAAGCATGTGGTTTCTAGGCACTCCTTTGGACAAGTTGTCCTCGTGATACTCTAGCTTAAGAAATTCCTTTGAGAAGGAAGAATTTAATGACATAACTTTCAACCATTTCTCTCCATTGTTGGGTATATCTGTTGCAACTAGATGGAATGTTTTGAAACCTCAAACTCTAACATCCCCACTTTGGTTTTAGTCCCATTAAAGTTGAGTGAAAACTCTCTGGCCACCTCTGGATGCCCCCTTTGCATCTTTTGACAGAAATTAATGCAACCTACCCTCTGAAAGAATTCCCTAAACAAAGGTTCATAGTTAAGGAGATGCATATCATAAGGCTCTGTCTTCACAATCTCCCCTCCCTTGTGAGTCTTCTTGTGCTGTTGATTATCCATAACTGCTACTGGAAGAATGCTTTTCTATAAATTGTTTAGGGCAACTAGGTGTATGAAAACAAAGAATACATGAAATTAGGGTTTTGATGACATAAATGTTTTCAGAAGGATAACCTTGTAGAGAGATTTATACACCTTACTCTATACACATTTAGGTATGATACAAGACACTCTTCCAATAGGAGGGATAAGGAACAACAACTAAGAGTTATCATAAAAGGGAGAAAAATGTGAATTCTCTGCTAAAACAAGGTTTTTCATCAGTATAAATATCAGTTAGCAGCATTGATAATGTGTGAAACTTTAATCTTGGTTCAACAGATGATCAACCATACATTTAAAGTTTGATAGGGGTAAAATTCACTCGTTTAAGGCTTAATTTCAAAGGATGCAGAAGATGAGGGTTTCAACAGTTCTGGAATAGAGGGTTCACAACGCCCTGTTTGCAGTGCCTAGTTCACAGTGCCAGAGTAACCAGTTCGCAGCGCTAGGGGAAATTCAGTGGGATAGGTGGTTTCTTAGTAGTGGAAAAGATGCCTGAGGTCAAGAAAGCGACCTGTACTGGTGGGAAAGGTTCAAAACACCATGGAGGTGAGTTTGAAGGCTGGTAGCAAAAAGAGTTGGACAGTGCGCAGTGCCAGTAGATAAACCAACATAAAACATTTTATCAACCCTTAAACAACATGGAGAACCTCGAGGAGTACCTGGTAAACTTGGGTTTGATGCCAATGTCTGTGAATTTAAACTGATACATTTGCAAGTTATCCAGCTCCAACGCTCCTCTTCATCTAGTTCGCTGCGCCCTGACTGGAATGCCCAGTTCGCAACGCCAAATTCAAACACAAATTGCACAGTTCGAGGAGACTGTTAGAATATATTATGACATAATCCTTGAAAATATGGTTAAATGAAGGCTATGAAAACAATGAAATTCCCTTTGACACGATTCTTTAATTACAACGATGAAAAATGAATGTGTGAGGTACTTATGAGTACGCTGCGAACTCTCCTGGTGAGTTGGCAACACATACACCTGACTTTGACTTGACACTTAAATGGTTGGATGGTGACAAAGGAAGACTAGTGTACAACTTGGAGGTATGACATGTCAAGGTAATGATGTAAGGATCAAAGGTGTGACTCATAGGGACTTACATTTTTGTCATGATGACTAATTACATGACCTAAAGACTCTAAACCAAGGCTGAACCAAACTTTAGCTTATTTAACTCAAACTCTAAGTTATAACATAACCACAACAAGAAGACTCAAAACCTATGACTTAAACCCTATGACTCAAAAAACAAAACCAAAGTGATTCTTTTTGACCCCTACAATTCTATGTGCTAACACATACAAATAGACATTCCACACACAACAACATATATTCTCTCACCTAGTTTTTAATCCATTATATATATATAGATTTTGTAAATGCCATGATATTTATTCATATTTATAAAAGAAAAAAAGATGAATATGAATACATGTGTTAATGAGATATAGTTTATGTGGTTACGATAAGAAGTTGTTATCATCCACCCATATTCAACTGCCACTTGTGATATGCTTATCTCTAGTATATATTTTCTCCACAAAACATTATTTCATGTAGATGAAGTTTAATACAATTTATGAAGAAGATTCCCCTAATCACCACACTTGATGAATAATTGATTCTACAAATAATCATAATACTTAACCAATAATTGATTCTACAAATCTATAAGAAAATTTCATTAATGAAAACATTTAAACAATAGTAATAACACGAACGTGTGTTTGTGTTTGTGACATTTTTATCAATATGAATTTGCAATGTTGCATAAACAACATCTTTCATCTCGAAATTAGTACCACATTGAATTCCTAAATATAACAAATTTTACATTGAAAATCCTAAATATAACAAGTTTGTATAATTGTTTTTTAATGTAATAATATTTAAAAAATTACTTCTGGTAAAATCATGTGTGTCTATCACATAATCATTCGAAATCCATAAATAGATTTGTATCAGACACTTGAGGTTGCACCATTAGACTTTTTCTTATTAATATTCCTAGAGTTGTAGTTGGGCTTATTATGCCTTTTCAACAATGTTTGATTCAGGTGAACATGTTGTGAAAATGAAATTGTGATGGATAATTCAAAGGTATATAAGGTGATATTATAGGTCGTTTCTCTCAATATTTGAGATGAATAGAGTGTGAAATTAGATTTTGATAGATGATATGTAATGGAAAAGTATGTAAATTTTTTATTAATGTAAAAAAAAAATTGAAATAATTTTTTTTTTTACAATACTTAAAGTCATTTACCAAACTTTTATTGATACAATTTCAAGGCCTCAACATATAATCAAATCATCGCATGTAAATAAAATCTTATGAAATACCTCAAACACTTTAATATAATTTCTCAAACAATGTAAAATGCACAAAGAAAAAACATTTAAATTTCACAAAATTATATACTAATTTAAAACCTTTCCATTATAAATATATATAATTAAGCAAATTAACCAAGACAATAAATGAAAGTGTGGATTTTCAAACACAATAATTTACACGTTAATTGGAGACGTATCCCAAGTTTGATACATCTCTCCAACGGGGTTGGAACCAAACAAATGCCAATGAATCTAGTCATTCACCTTTTTTGTTGGATTTATAAAGGATGACTATTACTCTCTCATTTTGTTGATGACACATGTAAAAATGCATGGACCTTTTTTGTTGGATTTATAAAGGATGATTGTTACTCTCATATTGTTAATAACACATGTAAAAATGCACAACACACTGCTATCTAAGTGTCAAAAGATCATTGCATGTAAGTCTACGTGTACATGTGGGACACAAATAATATATGTAGTGACCTTACAAGGTGCTCTTTCATATGTGTACACCTCTACTTAAAAAGACAAAAGAATAGGGTGACGATGTCTAGGCTTTATCTTTCTAGGTTAAAGACAAAAGAAAAGGCTCATAATGTTAATGCATAGGATGAAATATGCATTGACATATCCACATATAAATTAATGAAATAACAATCTTGGAAATATATCAATCCATCCAGTTACAATAGACAATACTACAACATAAGGAATATGAGTGATCCTCAAATTCTTAAATGATAAAGACATTTATGTACTCGTTACTTCAATAAGTTTAAACTTTGAATGCTCCTTTTTACAAAAATATAATGGTTACACATTTAAGTGGTATGTGGCCCACTCCAAATTTACCATATAATAATACGAGTTTCAAGAAGAAATATGAACTGATGTTGTTGTGGTGATATTGAACTGCTATGCTATTCATTGTTTGGAAGCAGTAATGTCGTTCCATTACCAGCCTTCATAAATAACCAATTTATAGGAGATTTACGCATTCCAAATATGATCAAAATTTTATTGTAGGGTGACCTTGAGTCATTGGTTATAAAGGACTCCAAATTTTTTTCCTCTCCATAGAAAGAAGGAAACAACTAAACCAACTATCTATGAATTTATTTCAAATCAATAACTCATTGTTTCTTTTTGTAAAACTTTGGGATGAATTTTTTTAAGGAGAGTTCTATGTAGTGCTCCACATTTTGTGACCATGATTACATTAGGTTTTGGATATAAATCATAAGTTTGTTTTTAAATTAACCACCAATTCACTCCAAATTTGACATGGATTTATAATACAAATTACAAATATTTTACTTATAATTAACATATATGATATAACATGTAATATGATGTGAAATTTTAATCATGTTTCTTTATTAAATGTTTATTTAGTTAGTCATAATGTTGATCCTTACAATTCCTTTCATAATTAATATTTATTCTCTTTTGTAATTTATTCGATTGTCTTAGTTGTATTCATTTTTTAAAATTTATTTTGAAAAATAACTTATAAATTAATACTTTATTTATGATTAAGAGATATAATATAATGTAAAATACGATTTGATATTTCAATGATGGTTCTTTAATAAAAAATTATCAAATTAATCATAATTTTGATCACATTACAATTCCTTCCATTGTTAGTATTTATTCTTTTTAGGTTGTATTTTAATTGTTGTAGTTTGTTGAATAATCTTAGTTTCATTAATTTTTCATTTTCCTTTGGAACTTAGCTTTTAATGTGTTTACTTTTTCTTTTAGAGTTTAGTTAGTTTCTTTGTAGCAATTATTTATTTTAATAGTTTAGGGTCTAATTGGAAACCTATATTGAAAGCTCCTTCCATGAACTAGAGACGCCTCTTGTAATGTCCCCCAACTTAACTGAGGAACATTACTTGCGGAGATACCTATAAATTCAAAATTTTCTACTAACTAATCCTATAGCTTACAAGCTACCGAAATACACATAGATTTAACCATTCAATTACTATTAATTTAATGAAACTACAACATGATGAAATAAACGTGGATGAAGCTAACTAATTTATCACAACAACATATAATTCATTCGCATGCACAAAGTAAAAACACACAATAGTTAACTCATAAATAACTTAGAAAAACAAATAAACACTTATCTTTTTAAAACAATTGCGCAACCAACTGCTTGGGACAGACGTTCCACCCAACCATAGACTTGTTGTTCCATATCTTAACAACAAGTCACCTCTGAGTTGGGGCTAGGAATCCAAAAAAGAGGGTGTCTCTCACTGTCCACTCAAATCTTTGCCTAAATCCCACAACCCATTGACGTTTCCTATAACTATCCTGATTTCCACCAACTCTCTTCCACACACCTACCCAACCCAAAGAAAGTACCCCTTCATTTATCTCAATCCATTGGGTTGTAACATTCCTAATGTGCCCCCTTCACTGCTCCAATCCATCGGGCTGCAACATTTTAATAGGGTCTCTAGCACAAGTGACTAGGAATCTCAGTACTGGTATCTCCAAGGAAATCATTTCTAGGAAAATGACCAGGGAAAACAACAGTAGTAGCTTCTTGCTTCAGTGCAACTCACACAAGAGTTCAATCTTCAAGCCTGCCAACCTGGTTCTTTAGTCTTCATCTCTAAAATGCTCGAAAATTCTCTAGAATTCGTTCTCCATTGTTGCTCCAACTCCAATGCTCTTTTCCTTTGTTCTCTACTTGTTCTTCATGAAACAAAATTGAATGTAAAAATGATTGTTCTTGGCCATACAAATTTCCTCTCTTTTCCTGATTTCTTGGATGACACTCATCCCTAAACTTATTGTACTTCAGCCCCATGCCCCCAATAACTATGGGATGTGACTTCTCATACCCACCCTCTTACATGCATTCAATGATTGGGCTCTCATACACTCAAACATAAAAATAGAGGTTTTATACACAATGATAATAAAATTTAGGAATGTGTGTTTGGCTTAACACCCATAAATAATTCCTCGCCTTGGACCCCTCTTATATACTCCCTTCTCTTGTGAATAACTCAACCCCCATATCTATCAATGTACCCCAACAATTGACATCACATTTTATTCATTAAAATTCAGAAAATACAATTTGCATATTACATCACTTGGCCATAGCCACATTCATATCTACATTATGCATTAATTAAACTAGGGATTATATTGGGGATCATTCATATCTACATTATGCATTAATTAAACTAGGGATTATATTGGGGATTTTACATTCCCCATCCCCTATAATTATGCATTTTCCTCGATGCACAACACCATGACGATATATATGTGTGTGTGTGTGTGTGTGTGCAAATTTTACATCATCATATTCATAAAACAAAATTATGTGATTTGTTTACCCTCCAATAGTAGTTCCAACCATAATCTCTTGTTCCTCTCAACCTTTTGACCTAAGGAATGCACCCCCTTCACTGCTCTTAGTCCATCGAAATGAAACATTCTTTTATCAAGGCTCCCATCGCAGGTTGGCTAGGACTCCAAGATGTGGTTTCAAAATTCTAGCTGCTAAAAAATGGAGTCTTGCATTTTCGCTTTTGTTTTCTTCAAAATTGTCAAATATTTGTAGGTTCTTCTCACATAGTTTCTTCTTGCTCCCATGTTGTGTCTTCGAGACTGTAGCAGGTCCATTGAACCTTTACCAGGATAATTTCTTTGTTTCTGAGTACTTTGAATTTCTGGTCCAGGATTCATACTCGTTCCACTAAAAAATCTCCTTCATGTTCCACCTGGATCACTATCCAATCAATTATGTCGTTAGGGCCAGACACATATTTTTTTAATAATGACACATAAAATACATTATGCACTCTCATGGATGCAAAAAATGCTAGCATGTGTGCTACCGAGCCTATATTTTCTAATATCTCAAAAGGCCCACCGTATCTTGCTGCCAACTTTGGGCAACATCCTAATCTTAACAAAATTATTTTCTCTTTCACTTTTAGAAATACATGTTCGCCCACTTTAAAATCTATGAAAACCATGTTCTTGTTTACATAGATTTTATCCCAATGACAACTCTATTGGTGTGTTAGAATTCCTACCAAACAATGCTTCAAATGGGCTCATTTTTAATGAGTCTTGATACCCATTATTGTATGCAAATTACACTAAATAGATATATTCCTCTCGGTTTGATGGCTGGTCCATCGCATACATTCTGAGCATGTCTTCATTATTCTGTTGGTCCTCTTTGTTTTCCCATATGACTCTGGGTGATGCATTGTATTGGGATTTAGATTTATCCCAAAGCCTTTGAACAAACCCTTCCAAAGATTGGATGTAAACTTGGGATCTCTATCTAAAACTATTTCCTTTGTCAATTTTTCCACCACTACCATGATGTAGTCATGTTGCTTCACTATCTTGGGAAACTTTGTAATAAAATCCACTATAACTACTTCCCACTTCCATTCTGGAATGGGAAAGGGTTGTAACAACCCAATTGGATGTCTATGTTTAGTCTTCACCTTCTGGCACTCTAGACACCTCAC
>CBVK0100184551.1:0-12329 GCA_900067695.1 Picea abies
ATATATATATATTTGAAAATAAATTTGGGGCTATATATATTTAAACCCAAATAACCTCTTTATGTAAACAATTCGCCCAACCAAAATTCCAAACCTCTTAATTTCACCCATCGGTGAAATTTTGCCCCTAAAATCACCTATGACCCTGTGCAGATATGATCTCCTGATGTTTAGGAACACTTGATCATCCAATATTCTAACATTTGGGTTGTTGTGGGGTGTGAACTCTAGGTAATCCTCCTGATTGATTTTTCTATACAGGTCTCCCCAATGCGGGAACACCACTTTAGATCCAATGCTTGCCTCTTTGTCGTCAAACATCGAAGTTTGGGCAAACTTCTTTTTGGTAGATGTGCGGATAATTGATTCCATCTTTGAGACAAAATCAAGCTCTCTTGCAGTGCCCAGTGTGAACCCTTCACCGACCTTCAGTTCATTCCTGTTGGGCGTTCTTGGAGAGTGCCTAGTCATTGGATTTCTTGGAGGTATTTTTCTCTTGCTTTCAAGAAATTAACCTAGTCTTATTGGTAATTAAAGTTAGAGAGCGAGTTGTAACCTTGTCGACGCTTTCTTTTGCTCCTTCGTCTACTTCGGGGAATAAGCGATTTACGAACAGAATACCATGTTTGGGTATGAACTTGTAAATTTAAACATAAAGTATACTTACCTTATCGCATCAAGTCTTAAATTCGAGAGTGTAAATGTGATCTGTGCAATCTATCACAGAATTTGCACCATGCTTAGGATGAAATGCAATGCAGGCTAGTGACATAGGAGTGGGTTACTTCATAGTTCATCAATGAATTCAAATTTCGATTGTTGGTCAACGCACAAGGTTGTGGTATAGGTTACGCGAAAATTTAACTTATCCATCAAATCGCAAATCCTATCTTACCTCTGATGGGTTTGTCCCATCAAATTACCAAGCCTTTTCATGTTCAAAATAAAATAGTATGATCGACGTCGACAAAATATCAAATTATTTTGAATGGAATAACAGCACGGGTCAGCCAACATTTTCGGTGTAGAATGACGAAGGTTTGATGAAAAACCCCGACATTTAGTGACCTATCAGTCTGTTGATAGTTAATGAGTGAATCAACGTCAACATTTTTTCTTAGACAATTTTCGTTGATACCTTTAGGAGAAAGTTCTGACACCGATCAAAACCATTGTACAATGCTGACATGGAAATGTTGACATGGAAGTACATATATGAAACATGGAACCTCAAAAGATGATGCAGGGAAAAGACTGAGTCATATAGACTATTTACACGACAAAGACACCTGGCTGTTTATTTTGACCTCTACGTGAGAAATGTTTTTTCGGCGTCGGTGATTTTTGTTAGACATACATACCTGGCTATAGCATCCTATCCTGTCGATGCCGACGATGTATCGATGATTTGTGATGATTATTGTTTCATAGTGTCATCCCTCAGAGTTCGTTGATGCCGAAAATGTATCGACGATCGACAATTTGTTATGGTTGTACGTATTTGTGATTTATATATTATATATCATTGATTTTGAAAACGTATTGACGATGTTAAGGAACAGTACAATAGACCAAAATTTTTCTATCAATGACTGTTGAAATTTTTTAAACCATGTACATTTTATGCCCTTCATGCCATGTTACTAAAAAAAATCAATCCGTCAATAACTTCAAACAAAAAAAGAATAATTGATAACAAAACTCAATAACAACATATAAATCCATCCATCCGTCAACACTGACTTTGATTCAAAATGATAAGTGGTACCCAAAAATAAATAATTTTGCAAAGTATTTTAAGGTCTGTTGAGTGCTCAAAAAATGACAATTGTCTGGGCGGAAAAAAAATATTTTCTCCCTCCCTTGTGCTTAGCCTGTGCAAATTGGTTGAGAAACCATCTGGATTTATTCTATTCATTTTCAATAGAACCTTTTCTATCAATTTGTACACAAGTTCTTGGGTTCACAAATCCAAATCTGCTTGTGGGGTTTAGATTTTACACCCCCTTTACTTTTAACTTCAATCCATTTCCTTTATAGACAAGAGTCGGGTACGACATCCATTGGCATGAGACCATTTAGCTATCATTCCTTTATTATGGTGTTTCTCTACTACCAGTGAGAATCCATAGCCTTGACAGAGTCACCCCAACATCACATACCTTGCTTCACTGCCAACGAGCGTCCATAACCCTGACGAATTTATCTGCATACCCTCTCAGACTTTTCCCTCCTTTTAATATAGATCATTTTCTTTTGGCATAAATTCCAAGAGTGAGTCAGAGAGGAGGATATCTGTTTTTGACAAGGTGAAAGTTTTAAGGTGGGGATTTTCCTGGCTCAATCCATAGGTACATGTGATTCTTTCCATCTATCCATCTCTTCATTTAACATTACTAGGCCACTAGGAATATATTTCATTACTTCCCCAGGTAGTATGCTTACAAAGATAAATATAATTTTGGAAATTTGTACTTGCCCAACGTTTCTTATTTTGCATGCAAGCGTAGGTTAGGAGCAGAGTCTGCTTCACCGTATTTATTAAAGTCAACCACTACTTTACATAACACAACTTAATTAAAAGAAAATAACAAGCAAAAGAAAGAAATAAAAGGGAGTTCGGAGTCTATCTTTCCTAAACCCACAAACTCATCTTGATAAAAATGTAAAAAAGAAACATAAAATCAAACCAAAACATCAAAAGACACACATTTTTTTAAGGAAAAGTATTGTTTTAAGGCCTAACCATTCACCAGGAGGATGTCAGATTCCCCCCTCAGATTTTTCAACCGATATGTACCTGCCTAGATCTTCTCGGCCACATGAAAAGGTATAAGCCATATCTTTTAGAACTTTGAGTGTTTTCCTTTGGACTCGTTTTCTTTATCCCACTTCAAGACTAGGTCTCCTACCTCAAAATTATTTTCTTTGGCCTTATGTTTGTCAAACCATATTTTAACTACTCGTTGATGAGCAGTGAACTTAACTTTATCCTTTTCTCTTTCTTCATCCATCATGAGAAGGGTGCCAATCCTTTGTTTTAGAGCGGATGAGGGCTGACCTCTTAATGCCTAGGAAATATGTAAATATGGAAGGTACAATCCATTTGGAAGAATGGCTTCTTTACCATATACCAAAAAATAGGAAGAGTTTCCTATGGCTTCTTTCGGTGTTACTCCATCATCCCATAGGGCATTATGAAGTAAATTATGCCAATTCCTCTGATTTTTAGCAACTGTATTTTTTAAAATTTTCACCAGGTTTTTATTAGTTGACTCTACTACCCCATTCCCTTGTGGATAGTAGTTTGCAGAACATCTTATTATGATCCCCTTATTAAGGGAAAATTTGTTCAAGCACGTGGAAGAAAAGTAGGCAACATTGTCAAAAATGAGGATGGAGGGCATCCCAAACCTTGTTATTAGTTGTTGTTGTAAAAATTGGATCACTACCTTTTCATTAGTGTGTGCGAGAGGGATAGCCTCCGTCCACCTCATGAAATAATTTGTAGCAACAAATATATGTTTATGTTGTTTTGAAGAATTGGGATTAATTTATCTTATGACATCTATTCCCCATTGCTTGAATGGTCTGGATATGGTCATCGACTGGAGTGGAATGTTTGCTCTCTTTTCCCTACCGATGCTTACTTGATAAGATTTACATTTCATGGCATATGCATGAGCATCCATGAACAGATTAGGCCAATAATAACCAACCCTTAATATTTTGTGAGTTGTGGTTTCTCCTGCAAAATGTCCACCCGCTGGACCATCACGGAGGTCTCTCAGTACCTTTTCTACATTATCATGTTCAATACATCTAAGGAGTAATCCATCATAGTTTACGTGGAAAAGCACATAATTTATGAGGTGATATTGAGAGAACTTTAACCTAAGATCTCTCCTTTCTCTAGGGTTTAGGTTTTTTAGACAAGTTCCATGATGTAGGAGATAAGACAAGTTTCCATACTAGGATTCTTTCCCAAGAGGTACATATAAGGCTTCACTACACCATAATGAGAACTCGTTTTTGCAACCAGAGTCTTCTACGTTGACCAGATCTTGGGCCTTAGTAGCCAGTTTACACATTCCTTGAGCCTTGACTATTTTGGTAGGTTTTATGTCTAGATCAAATTCCTGAACAATTTCCATCCAATTTCCCCTCCTTTCTCCCATTTCTTGTTGGGTGAACAAATATCTGACTGTGGGGTGAGGGACTATGAATTTAGTGTGGTTCTTCAAGATATAGGATTTGAAATGTTTTATTGTTGTATAAACTACGTAAGTTTGTTTTTCTATAGCCAGACAGTTCAGTTCAACTCCTTGAAGGTTAGTGCTCATAAATGATATTGATGCCTCATTGTTTTCTTCGTCCTTATGGGTAAGTACTATTGCCAAGGATTGGTCAGAAGAAAAGGTATAAATGAATGAATCTTTGTTGAAATCAGGACTTCGTAGTACTGGTGCTTGGGATATTGTAGTTTTGATGTTGTTAAAAGATCCTTTCCTTTCTTCATCCCATTTAAAATGTGCATATTTGCGAATCATTTTTGTAAATGTTTAATAGTTTCAACAAAGTTAGGAGTAAATTTTCTCACAAAGTTGATTTTCCCAAAGAAGGATTGCATGGGCTTTTTATTGTGAGGCAAAGAGAGTTGAGCTATCACTTTTATCCACTCGGGGTCAGTGCTAATTCCTTCTTGAGATATTATATGACCTAATAATTTTCCTTTCTCTACACCAAAGATGGTTTTCTTAGGGTTCAAAGATATTCCATATTTCCTACACCTTTAAAAGATATGAGTCAAATGTTGAATATGGTCATTGTTGTTTTTTGAGTATACTGTTACATCATCTAAATAGACTACCACACACTTGTAGTAGTCTATTTAGATGATGTAACATTATCAACCCAAAAGGCATGTGTTTATAATCAAAGGTTCCCCACTTGGCCTAGCAGGTAGTTTTTAATCGATCATCTTCTGAAACCAGGACCTGGTTATATCCCGAGAAAATGTCTAGGAGGGAAAAAAATTCAGTGTCGAATACTATCTGTAGGAGTTGTTCCATGGATGGGACTAGATATTTATCCTTCTCTGATGCTCTGTTAAGGTTTATGAAATCCACACACAGGCATATCTCTCCAGACTTCTTTCTGATAGGCACTAGATTGGCTACCCAAGCAGAGTGTCTTACCTAAAAGATAATCTTGGCATATAATAATTTCTTTAGCTCTTGATACATCAGAGGTTCCAAATATGGGTGATACTTCCTAAGATTTTGTTGAAAGGGTTTTACTACAAACTTTAATGGGATCGTGTGTTGGATAATGCGAGTATCATAAGTTTTCAATTCTTGGTAATTGATATTCTTTAAACAGTTTGAGATAATATTTCCTATCTTCTTTGGACATTGTCTTACCCAAATTGACATTCTTCGGGTTCTTGGGGGTTCCTAGGTTTATAGTTTTGTATATAGGACATGAGCTCCATATTTTTGCATTCCTTGGCCCTCTAAATCTTTCCCTTAGGTAAAAAAGGTTCTCCAGATTGGCCACTCCTTTTGGTATCATGTGAAACTTTGGTTTTTCATCATAGTGATTTGTTTTTCTCTTCTGTTCATAGAGATTTGATTATGTGAGTAGTTTTGGAATATTTCATTGTCAATGGTCAAATCCTTGAAATTCTCTTGATTAGTCAGGAAATCTACAATTTGTTCATCCCCTTCAAAAAATTTCCAATTAGAAATGTTTTTAGGTAACAACGGTTTGTAGAGAAGTTCTATTCCAAACCTTAAGGCTTCATAGTCTTCTAAAGGAGATAATATTGAAGCCGCAGTGGCTAAATAATCAGTAAGAGTATTTTTTGTCCTGGGAATAGCGGTAATGTTGAAGTCCTCAAAATTTTCTATTAGCTTGTGTACCTCTTGATGATAATTTATTAAGTGAGGTGAATTGCAATGGATAATATTCTTTACTTGTCTAACAATAATTTTAGAGTCTCCAAAAACTTTCGAATCTTTGACGTTTAAGTCGATGGCCGTCTTAAGTCCCTGGACTAGAGCTTCATATTCAACAGTGTTATTAGTGCATTCAAATTCTAATCTGTAGTATAAGAAGTTTCATTTCCCCTTTGAGTCAATGAGGATACATCATGCTCCCAACCCTTCTTGTGATTTAGAACCATCAAAGTACATCGTCCAAATTTGTGGGGGGAAATTACTAACTTCTTCATGTCTAGCTATTTTTTCACTTTCAACCTTGTCTGCTATTCCTGTTAGAGAATCCTAATAAAGGACGATTTCCTCTGTGGTTGCTAGTAAGTCTACCTAAAAAATAATTTCTGATTTTTGAGTGGGAGGTATGTCAGACACATGAGGGGAGAAATTACCAAAATCAGAATCACAAGTGTAGTTTCCTACAACAGGGAACTTTGTCGACTAGGGTTCATTTGGTGTCTCTAAATCAGTGACGATATGTTTGAGGTATATTTCTCTGTCAATATTGATCATGTTTGTGTTTCCTTTTAATGGAAACTAAAGGTGATCCCAATTGGCACTAAAGTAACCATTTAATTTCTAGGACCAATATTGGCTAAGTAGCAGTCCATAGGCCTCCAGGATGTCTACTATGATTATGTCAATAACTTGAACAAATTTGGGTTGTGTAGAAATTATGATCATGACATCTTTCAATTCCCCAATGACCTTTACCTAAGTCCTATATATTTGTATAATGTGTTTATCACTTTTGAGTGGGGTTGTGTTCAATTTCTTGCAAATTCACAATGACATGACATTTTAAGATGCCCTTGAATCGACTAGGAAATTATGTATATTTCTATTGAAAACTTCAAATGTCAAGAGGAAAGGAGGAACAAAAGGCCTTCCTCTTTTGTCTAAAGAACAAGCATTCACACTTGGATTATTTGTTAAATATATGGGATATGGGACATCAATTTAATCAGTGCTTGTCATATGGGTATCTATTGATTTCAAGGCCTGTAACAGAAAATCCTTTTGTTGAGGAATCCTACACATCTATTGGTATCTATTGGTATCTATTGATTTCATATTCTTCAAGTATATTGGTATCTATTGGTTTCATGTTCTTCCAGTCTTCTACCACATTGTAGTCTAGTTTAGAAGCTTCTCGAGCATGTATATTTGTGGGGTTCCTTTGGGGAGAAAATAGTGGTTTGGGGTGATTGTTCATTGGTATCCCTCTAGATAACTGAGTAGTGGTGGGATTAATTTGGACAAGTTGACTTCTACCTCGCATATGTAAAACTAGAACTTTAGTAGAAGGTCCTTGCACTTCAACGATGTCGTTGAAAGGCATCAGGTGGTTGGAATCCCAATTTTGTTGAGGGGTCTAAGATCCGTTTAACTCAACAACATGAACCAAACCCACGTAAGAGGCCCAATTAAACTCATAAGTGTTTGATGAGTGGTAAGATTCTCTAGAGTCGTGATCTAGATGGAATTATCGATGGGATTTAATCTTGATTGGCATATATGTCTTTTCTGTGAGGATTTTCCTCAGGCTACACAATTCTCTTTTTGGTTATTTTTTTCTTCTCCTTTGATCATCTAGTGGTTTTATTGAAGTGGATTGTTCTTCTTGTACTCTGACCACTTGAAGAAGAGATATTTGCATGTATTTGTATATGGGAACTTGTGTTGACATATCGGAGTGGAAATGACCTCTTTTATCTCTATTGATCATTCCTTGTAATCAATTAGCTTGACACTTAGGCGTTGTAGGACTACAAGAGATTTAATCGGAGGTTCTATGAACTTCTTCACTTGACCCAGGATCATGCTTGAAATCTACGAAATATTCGCTTCCCATGCCAGGTCTTTCTCTTCATGTTGTTTAACTATGTCATGCAGATTAGTGAAATCCTCTAGTGGACCAAACTATGGTAGGTAAATGCTCCTCATTTCCTGATTTATTTTCTCCCAACTTTTCTCACACTCTCCCCATATTTCCTGTATTTTCCGCTGAGGTTCCCAGACCATGCTTACCCAGTGTTCAACTTCCTTCCTTATTCGGGTGATGCTCCTATCCATCAACACTCAGATTCCATGCTCTTATGTATCTCATCCCTTCTACACTTTGCTAATGTAGTCTATCTATTATAAGGCTTGATGTGCCTTTTCATACCATTATTGCATGTATTTACAAGTTTCCAACCCCATGAGGGTATCTTCTTGGAAATCAACTATGTGAGCAGTGAAGAGATCTCTTTCACTTGTGAATTGTGCATACATTTCTCGGAAATCACTCTTCATGAGTACCACTGCTTGTGTTGAATTCTAGGAATATTCCTCTTGATGTCACAGATGGTACAATTATTTCTTCATGGAGGCTACCTCCCTTTCATTCCTTCTTTCCCTATCTAAATTAGCTTCAGTTATGGCCATACGTTCTTTGATTAGCTCAATCATCTTAGCATTTTCTGTGTCAAACATTGCTTCCTCTTTGGTTATGAGAAGTGTTCTATCGAGTGTGAGATTCATTTTCTTGGTTGTTCTTCTCATTACAACTTTCCTTTTCTTGTCATAAGAAATTTCTTGTATATCTACGATTTCATCTATTGGTTCAGGAATCTGTTGATCTTGTCAGGACAGAGTACTGCCTAGGCTTCCTGCCATATAGAGATGTCCCATGGTAGGCTCTTTCGATTCCTTAGCAGGGGAGGTTTTTGTATGCTCTGGTGATTTGGCCTTCAGCTGGTCCTTGTCGGTTGAAAAATTATTTGTCCTAGCTGGGGAAGTAGATAGAGGATCGACATTAGTTGGGAGTTCATCCATTGAGATGTCGATTTATGGTTTCTCCATTTCTTCTTCTTGTTCACCAGCACCCAAGTCATTCTTGGAGCTTTCATTCTAAGGCTATGTTCCCAATTAATCGAGAAATGCAACGTCTAGAGTGCTCCTAGCCTCATGGTTGCATTCCTGGGGATTTGGGATAAAAACATCGAAAGATGGAGTAGAGGTTTCCCCAGGTTCCTCCTCTTGTGTAATTGGTACCGGGGTTATTCCTAAGGCTTCCGAACCTTCCTCATCATCATATATGGTGATTAAATCTATGAAGAAAGTAGGAATACATGTCCCACTTGATGCTATTGCTGACCTTCGCTAAGCCATAGTAGTCACCAACGATCCTTCCTGTGGTGACATAGGGCTAGGGTTTTCTTGATTAGTAGTCTCCCTTGGTGGAATTGCATTTGAATTAGTTGGTTTTTCCTCCTCACTTACACCTACCAGGGTTATTCTCAAAGTTCCCATCAAAGGATTGAGTAGGGGTTCTCCTTCAAATCTTTCCATAGCTCTTTCGACTTCTTCTAGTAATAGTATCCCCCTTCTCCGTGCCTTGGCCATTTCTGTAGCTATGTTTTCTTCTCATACCCTAATGGCTTCTTGAGCAGTGTTCTATATAGTGTCAACTTGTTCATCCATGTTCATTTCTTTGAATTTGGTCATGTTTTGGTTATCCTTTCTATGCAACACTTCCTCCTAGTCCTGGCTACCTTCAGTAAAGATTTCATATTCAAAACTATCATGAGCATACAACCAATAGGAGGATACCTATGATGCATATTGGGGAACTAGACCCTTTCGATCATGCTTGTGAAATTGTCCTATGGGAAACCAATATTCAAGTTGATTTAACCCTTCTCTTTTCTCTTGCACAGTGTCTTTGACCATATAAAATCCTATATGAAAACCATAGGGAATGAAATCTCTCTTCTTATCCTTTACCAATGAAGCATTATAACCTTGTAAAATGGTTTGGTAACAAATATCTCCCAATATGAGATGATATGGGACATGAACAGGGAGTAGGTGGGGTGTACCAGTAGCTCTGAACACTCTGATATAGGTTCTTGTCTCTTCAATGTACCAGTGGCCAAATTTATCTATCATCTTTTTGGCTTCCATCGAAATCCTAGTACATTCCTTTCTAAAGATAATGAAGTATATCCTAGCTATGAACCCATCACATATCATGGTATACAATATTTTGTACATATTCTCCCATAAGATACTGAAATAAACATGTACAAGAAATTCATTAATATGTCATCTTAAATTCATACCTGCAAAAACCTTTCTTGCGTAGATTACGTCCAATAGGTAGGATCCCATGTATAAGATTGGAAATTCTTCTTCCTTCGATGTCTGTGCCTGTATGATATTAATACTCAGCTATTTTGAAATATTGGCTCCACAATTGAAACTACTCCTAGAAATCGTCACGGTATACACCAAGGGAATCCAAGCTTCTGAAAATTTTGAGCAATCATTTTCTCCATATAATCAGAAAATCAAAGCCATTAAATACATGTAGGGCTCTCCAAGATTTATTTTGTACTAGCCAGTGTTTTTGTTTGTGAAATTTTTGTCTTCTTTCCACCACGAGGCTAGTAACCTTTTGGTGTCATGATACTCATAAAATTTTACCACGAAATCTATGTTTGACCTTTCCTCTGGATCCATGAGTTTATAATAATTTTGTACCTCAAATGAAAGGAAAACACCAACACATTATGCTCTGCATTGTTGATCGTGCATTTCATTGTGTCTATGTGGTCAATTATCCATCCTACGATTTCGATGAAGGGAAGAATTAGGGTACGACAAGCCACCATTTGAAGATATGATCTCCTGATGTTCGGGAACACTTAATCATCCAATATTTTGACGTCTGGGTTACTGTGAGGTGTGAACTCTGGGTAATCCTCCTAACTAATTTTGCAATAAAGGTCTCCCCAACGCGGGATCACCACTTTAGATTCATTGCTTGCCTCTGTGTAACCAAACGTTGGAGGTTGGGTAAACTCCTTTTTGGTAGATGTGCAGATAATTGTTTCCATCTTTAAGAAAAAATCAAGCTCTCTTGTAGTGCCTGATGTGGATCCTTCACCAACCTCTAGTTCCTTCCTCTTGGGAATTCTTGGAGAGTGCCTAGTCGTTGTCTTTCTTGGAGGAATGTTTCTCTTTCTTGAAAGAAATTAACCTAGTCTTACTAGTAATAAAAATTAGAGAGTGGGTGAATCGTTGCCCAATTAAAATATGCATAGGTCCAGAGTGATTTTGAAGCGGCACCAGGCTAGGGTTTAGGGTTTCTACCGCTCTGCTACAACTGTCAGCCCCACTGGGGCTCATTCCTCTAAAGGAGGGAGGGTCGAGAGGCCCCTCTTATAGCTAGGAAATGACTAATGGAAACACAGGAGAGGGCTCAAAGTGACCCACCTTTGAACGTCCCCCCATTCTATGCTCCAAGCTAGTGGTCGAAGGAACCTTCAAATACAAAGAGATGCCATTGACTTAGGGAAAGATCCAACACCTGAAAGCATGTCAAGGCCATGGATACTAGGCAAGTGTATCCCACAAGCACCACATGCCCCAAAATACGTTATCAGTTCACCCCACATTGAGGAACAAAAACAATATATGAGAGATTACGCCTTAGTAGTCAAATTTTTAGGGCTCTAGCCCTCAGAACAGGACTTGATCAAATGGATACAACATTGGTGGAATCCCAAGGGACATTATGAACTACAATTGGGATCCAAGGGTTTCATCACCATCATCCTGCGCAACCTAGAGGATCGAAACCACATTTTTTATGGAGGGTCATATTTTTTCAACTCAGCGGGACTCTTCTTGAGGTTCTGGATAGAGAAATTTAGCTCTGAAATGGAGGACTTCGCACATGCACCAGTGTGGATCAAACTATATTCCCTACCTCAGGAATTCTAGCTGGAGGAGATTCTTCCAGGTATAGGTAACACCATTGGTGTCTATGTCAAATCTTTTGAGGCCACTAGGCAAAGACGATACACTTCATATGCATGCATTGTTGTATACTCGAATATAGCCAAGCCACTCCCAGGATCCATAGCCCTAGAATACCATGATGAGGACTGGATGTAAACCATTGACTATGAACATATTCTTTTCAAGTGTAGTAAATTCCATGAGCACAGGCATCTCTTCAAAGAATGCCCCCTCAATGCCGCAAACAAAGAAGGGAATTTAGATGCCAGCAAAGACAAGGATGACTTCGCCTAGGAACCTGGAAAGTGCAGACAAGGCAAAAGAAAGTAGACAACCCATGAAAATAAGGATCCGTCCACCAGCAACAAATATGTGATCCTATAAAATCAACGAGAGAACCCCTCAAACCCCAAAGAGGTGGAGACAGAGAAAACACCCCAGCAAATAGGTAAAGGGAAAGGAGGACCACTGCTGGAGACGAATCCAACCACTTATCCAATAGAACCTACAACTCAAATGGAGGATCACTTGGAAGCA
>CBVK0100184552.1:7812-19459 GCA_900067695.1 Picea abies
CTATTTGTTCAGTTCCAGGTTTTAAGTCGATGGTAAATTCCATCTCTCTTTCAGGTGGAAACATTAGTAAATCGTTTGGGAATATGTCTGCAAACTCTCGTACTACCGAAAGGTTTTCTAATCCTTCCACCACGCCCTTGTAACACAACACTAATATTTCATATATCTTGTATCACTTACGCATACTCTTCCGTAGTTGTAAGGAAAAGATGAAACTTAGGGAAACTCTCTGGTTTCTTCCTACAATCACTTGTCTTTGTCCCTCATCATCGGTCAAACTAAATTGTTTCATATTACAATTGAGTATCACATCATGCGATTCCAACCAATGCATATTGATGATGACGTCATAAGATCCTAAGATCATGATGTACATGTTGTTCTTCATTACAAAATATCTAGGTTGAGGCTACAGTCTGTAAACTTCCCTCCAACATTATGCTTGATTCCCGAAGCCATTTCCTGGTAGATAAACTCATCCTGTTCGACTTCCTCTACCTTAATTCATTTTAGCACTACGCTATAAATAAATATCTCAGTAGCTGGGATGTATCAAAATAATAAAGGTATAGTCAACAATGGTACCTGATGTCTCGAGCATAGTAGAATGGTGCTCGGCCTGGTGGTTATTCACCGCTGCATGAATTCACTGGGCCTTGCCCAAATCTCCTACTATAGTGTGTCCAACTGACCTGACTACTCTGGCCCTCTCAACTGGATAATGACGCTGGTAATGTGGCTCTCCACATGCCTAACATATGGTCTTTAGTCCAGTACTCCTGGTCTCCGTATTAGAAGTTGTTGGCCCACCAACCTGAAACCCTGGTTTGTTATGCTGAATAGGCTAAAACTATTGTTGTTGTGGATGACGATGTTGTTGGTGTTGTGGTTATCTATAGTGAGTCCACTGCTGAGGCACTGGTCATCGTAGAGTTGTGAACGTGGATCCTCTTGGAGTACCTCAATACCCTAATGGATGTCTAGCTGGTTTTTGATGTTGATGCACACCGGATGTCACCTGTCCTGTCGGTCTCACTGGAGTGCTTCTTTGACCCCCACTTATCAACTCTTCCTCAGCTATGAGGGCCTTTTTAACTGCATCATTCAATGTCTACTGCATTAGTATCCTCACCTTCACACGAATGCTAACGTTAAGGCCGAACACAAACTTGTTGACCTTGAGATTCTCTGTGTCCATATGTGGAGCATACCTAAGCAGCTCCATGAATTAGGCCTCATACTTGGGCACCATATGACCTTCTTGTCAAAAGGCATTGAACTCATTGAGATGGCACTCAATGAATTCCTCTGACAAATACCTCTCCCAGAACCTCTCCTCAAACAATTCCCATGAAACATCTTCGATGGCCATGTTCAGTTGTGGCAGGAGCGTCTTCCACCATAGAAGCGTGCTCCCCTTCAGTTGAAAGACCGCTATGTGGGATTTCATGTTGGAAATGTAGTTTCGAAGTGCAAAGCATGTCACCATGTTCTCAAACCTTTCCTCACTGGCTGCATTGTCCATGGCACCCAAGAACTTAGGAAACTTGACCTTCTCAAGTTCTCTGTGAACACTACTAGTACCAGATGGGGTGCATTGTGGACCCTCAGGGGGTATAGGTGCCATGGCTTCATCTCTAATTATATGGTTAATCAAGTTCTCTGACATCCTCTGAAAGGACCTCATCAACCCAACCACATCCCCCACAACAATTTTCTCTTTTCCAATGACATTTTCTTCTCCTTGGGGGTGTGACCCCTCCAGCATGGATGCTACTTGAGGCATCACGCCTCCTCCACTACAACCACATCGTCTACCTCCACGATGTCCTGTAACCATGATTACTTGCAAGGACACAATTTGATTTAATTAGTGATAATTTATTAATCAAGTGTTTTAACAGTGCAAGGCGTAATGATTTGAAGTCTCAGGGTTAAAGCTCACTCTGATGCCATATGTAACGGCCCCTCCATTACGTCTAGGAAAGTGAAGCAAAAATGTAAAAAAAAAAATTTGCATTAGAAAATTAACGTCAACAATGTAAATCATAACAACACAAAATCAATGACATCATAAATAAAGGAATTACAATTGTCTGATCGTCATAATCAAATAACGTCACAACCGACACATCAACATATTCAACAATGACATATAATCAACACATCATCGTATTTTAATAACGACACATAATCAATGAGCATAATGAATGGCGACACAATATAAACTCATCAAGATCAACTGGAATCATTAATACTTTTAATCGCTCAAATCATCACATAAATATAGTTATTAGATAACACAATGATAACACGAGATAACATAACGATAACATGAGGATCATAGTGATAACATAAATATGGCATAAAGAAACTACCTTCCCAACCTACCCTACAAAGTTAGGACCTCCAGGGAACATAAGAAATGATCAAGCCCAAGATCCAATTGATTTTGACCATTTAAGGTCTTAGGGTTGGTGATTGTTATGAGGAACAAGGAGGTGTCTACATCCCACTAATACAATCAAGTCCAAACCAACTAGCTAAATTTTCAACATCAATGATAATCGATTTTATCAATCACTCAATCCTAATCATCAATTAAACATGGTTCACGAGTAATCACTTGCATAACTCATCATATACACACATTAATTCAAGGCGCAAGATTAAGAATTTCACCACCGCTCATACATCAACATTTAATTCAAGGCGCAAGAATAAGAATTTCACCACCGATCATACATCAACATTTAATCTCAAGATGCAAGATTATCTGAATATTAAATCTCTTTTACATCAACATCTATGCAAGGCACATTAAATCCAACAATAAAAGACGCAAGAGTAAGAAAAACATAACTTTAAAAAATCATGCGTCAACATAATAAATGGTGCAAGAGAATCAAATTACTAAAAAAATCAGACTTCAACATTATTCAAGGCGCATAAGTAATCTAATTACTCAATTAAACCATACATCAACATTCTTACATGGTGCACCTGAAATCTAATGACTTAAACAAATCATCCATCCACATTATTTTCAAGGTGCAAAGAGACAAGCAATTTACATAACCAATAGTACATTGTATTAAAATTTATGGTGCAAAGAACCTTTGAAGCACCCACAATAGTCCGACTACATTAAAGCAATTAATTAATTGATGAAATTATCATGGGTGAAGCATTCTAACCCTAACCATCATAAGTAAAAATTTATAACCCAGAATCCATTCTCCTATAAACAGGGACAATTGCACAACCTAAGTCAATCATTTATTACTACTACTATAGTTATTCTGATACTTTATAATATAAGGTACTTGTAGAATTCTACCATAACTCAATTCCAGGGTATCAATGATATATAAATGGATAAAAAAACTTATTCACTAAGTCTTAATATCATACAATTGTAATAGTAGGTGCCATATAGATATTGTGTGTATCCAAAAGTGTATAAGTCCCCATTGAAAAAGTAATGAAGGGTTCAGTAACTTAATAAAAATTCTCACTAAATAGGTTAGCAAAGGGACATGACTAGTCTCTAAATAAGGTACTAACCTAGTTTATTCTTGTAAGAAATATGACATCCCAACTTTATTAGAGGTAAGGATTGGTCAAGACTGTCCTCTTAATCTAAAAGAACTAGGGCTCTCAATCTGCGCAGGCATTACGCAGGGTTAATACATCTACTTGTGATGGAAAGGGAACAATGAGAAAGCCTGAAAAATGTCAGTGGTGAGAGTAGAGGATAAGGGAAAGGGAGGGTGATGAGATGCACCCTTGAACTGTCTACGGAAAGAGGAAGGAGGGCGCTCAAATGTGAGCCCAATTGTGAATAGAAAGAGCAGGAAGGAATCCAAATTGTCAATGGAAGGAGAAACCATTTAATGAAATGTAGATGCCCCAGAAAGATCATAGACTAGGTGCATGAATATCTTAGGTAGTCTAGGCAAAAGAAAACACAAGCAATTTATTTAAATGCATGGCATGCCTCATTCTATTATTTCTGATTGAGATCCCTCTTTCAGCAACAATTTTTGGCAAGAAATTTTCAGTCTATAGGGAACCCAATTGCATCTTAGCACCACCTATCATCCCTAGACTGATGTTCAAACTGAAGTTGTCAACAAGTGCTTGGAGACATATTTGACGTGTTTTTCCTTTGAAAGGAAAAATCAATGGGCTCAATGGTTACCATTAGTTGAATGGTGGTATGACACTTCTTACCATACAACTACTCGCATGACTCCTTTTGAAGCAATATATGGACAAAATACACCTTCCCTTATCTCCTACATGCCAGGTGTCTCGAAGGTCCAGGAAGTTGACCAAATGATTATAGTTCGATAGGTTATTCTCTATACCCTCAAGAATAATTTGGTCATGGCTCAAAATCACATGAAGCAACTAGTAGATCAAGGTCGGTCTTTTGAAGTAGACCATGTATTTCTTCAACTACAACCTTAGAAGCAAACTTCACTCAAGGTCGAATATTGTCAGAAACGTGCGCCCAAATTTTATGGTCCCTATACAATTCTCAAGTGCATGGGATAGGTGTTCTATTAGTTATCTTTACCCATTCCTTCTAAGATCCATCCTGTTTTTCTTGTCTCCTGATTAAAGAAGGTGATTAGAACTAAGTTCCAAACTCAAACCAACCTTCCCTATTTGGATGAAGAAGGATCCATATGGTTGCATCCAAAAGCATTTTTGGACTAGTGTGAGCATCATCTTCATCAATGCACCATCAAGGAATTGTTAGTCATGTGGAAAGATACAATTCCAACATATGCCACCTTGGATCCAGCTACCATTTTGCTGCAATTTCCTCATCTCCAACCTTGAGGACAAGGTTGATTTTAAGGAGGAGGGCATGTTAAGGACCTAACCTCCCTAACCCCTCAAGTGGGTAGAATAATATATTTCGATGTAATAAAGGTCAATATTAATAAGGCATAGCAATAAGGAGGAATAAGTCAAATGTAAGAAGACCTAATAGAAGTTTCTTCTTTTAGAAGGATCTTCCTCTAGATTATTCTTTTGGATAGATAGGTTTAGTATAAATAGGACTAGAGAGTATGAGAAGTTTTTCCGTGAAGAATTATTGTAATAGAGCTCTTCTCTGCTGGAGGTTTCCCCCTCAAAGAGGCATGTGAACATTGTTTCCTATCAATAAAGGTATAATTATGGTGGTGTGGTTCCATATAATTTGTTGTTCCGATGCTATCTCTGCAATATTTTTGTATTTTGTTTCTATCTCGGTGTTATTCTCTGCATTATTTCTCTTTTCTTCTAATATAATAGACATGGTACCTTACAAGAGATTCCAGGGATCGACCCCGACATTGTCAAACATGAGATTAAAATCTATCTAGATCCTAAACCTGTTCGAAAACATCTTAGAGATTTTAATCCTAGGAAGGCCCCTGTTATTAAGGCAGAGGTAGAGAAATTACTTAATCCTGGTTTCATCTACACAGTTCCCTTAACTGAATGGGTGTCCAACCCCGTTCCCATAAATAAAAAGAAAGGAACCATCTGCGTATATATGGATTTTAGAGACCTGAATAAGGCTTGTCTGAAAGATAACTTCCTGACTCCTTTCATTGACCATATTCTTGACGAGTGTGTAAGATAAGTCTTTTCTTTCATGGATGAATTTTTAGGGTATAATCAAATTCAAATCAAACCTGAGGATCAACATAAGACATTGTTTATTTTTCCTTGGGATACTTTTTCATACCGTAAAATACCTTTCAGCCTTAAAAATGTCGAAGCAACCTTCCAACGTGTCATGACCTTTTCTTTCGATTGAATGAAAAATCCATTCCCTTAAGTTGGAAATTGATATCCTACCTCACACATCTGATCTTGAAGAATGCCTCATACACTAGGAGCATATCCATGAGCAGCATCGAGATGCCTCTACAACTACTGGAGCAAATAAACGATGTGTTAAGGTTTAATATGATAAGTATGTCTTTCCTCAACAGTATGTTGAGGGTGACTTGGTTCTCCTTTATGACCAATCCAAGGAACCATTGGGGGCAGGAAAGTTCAACCCCATGTGGCACGATCCTTATATTGTGTGACCCGTCTTAGAGAAAGGAGTCGATGAATTGGAAGATTATGAAGGGAATATGTTGGATGATCCTAGAAATGGGATCTACCTTAAAAGGTATTTCACTTGATCCCTCAAGCTTTGGTGTGACCTCTGTATACTAGTGTATCTTAGTGTATATAGATATTTTCCTTTGTGTCATCGACTTGCTTATCAAGTTTTCCCTTGGTTGGTATATTTCAACGAAGTAGTTAGTTTACTTAGGATTCGCGGACAATGTCAGTCATCATACACGGAACGTGGCTTCCGCCACTTGGATAATTTACTCACCCAAGATCCAATTGTTGTCTTCAGGTGGCATTCGTCCAGAGCCATCAACGAATAATGTGGCTGAGTATAGCGTCATTATAGATCCATTACGTGATGTCATTTCACATGGTGTTTGGTATTTAGATGTTCGCTTGGAATCCTAGTTAGTTCTATGCCAATTGAACAACAGTTACCATGTGCGAGATCATACTCTACTTTGACGATTCCTACATGTATGAATTTTGGAACGATACTTTGATTTTATTACTTATAATCACATACCTAGAAGTTGTAATCACGTATCTGATGCATATGCTAATTATGTTTTAGATTGTAATTTGTCACATAACTAAGCAAAGAAAACACATTCATGCATTTTCACATTGCAACATATATAAGTAAATCTAAAGACCAATTTTTTTCATATTTCATCGTTTCAAATTCAAAAAAATATGGTGTCATAGTACAAAATGGGGCTCACGTCCTCAAAATACATATATGGTCAGTAAATAATGTGACCATGGAATCTACGCCTGTGGCAATGAATGTGTATCATGATAGCACACTATGGAATTTGCGAGAAGCCAAAAGATTCTCACCCACGCATGGGGTACACCCACCACCTATTGTTGCATCGCCTCTGGCATATCATTCACTTGAACCATAGGAAGCATGTGTGCCAATTGAGACAGGTTACCCTGCACATTTTGTAGCACTCTCTCCATATATCTGCCCAGTTTCTCATCTCTTCGTCCCCTTCGTCGATGTCATGGGAATCCCTATGGACATAATGGACCTACATTTGTGATGGGATCTTAAATTTGATTCTTTCTTCCACCTTATTTCACTATTATGTGTATTTTATATGGTTTTATTAATGATAAACTAATTCCTGATATTGTGGGAGATAGGTGTTTCCATACATTGGATCAGGATCAAATGGATTGAGATTCCAACACACATTCTGGCACTCGTTCCTATATTTTTGCACAAGATATCCAGCTCGAAATTACATATCATGTGAATCCAGCCCCTCATCTTGTATCCCGAATTTGTATCAGACAGATCCAGACCTCGATCCAGCCCTTATTATGGAACTCAGAGAGCAACAAATTTGGCTATTAGCATACTCCTGGGTGTTTTCGGGAAAAACTAGAACATAGGTTTTTTACCCATTATCACCCTCTTGCTATGGCTCCTATTGTATTTCAATTTAGAAAGTTAAATCTAGCTCCTATATTCGAGCTATGATTTTAAGACTCATTTCCTATTAATAGAACAATTAAACACTTTTCTGGTTTTGAGAGAGAGTCGACCCCTTTAGTGGTCGACCTCTTAGACTCTATATATACTTTAGCATGATAGGATTAACCCAAAGAAACATTTTAATAACTTTGTGTAAAACATGGCTATGTTATTCATTTTAATGCAAATTTATAAATTAAGATTAGTTTGTGATCAATTCCTGAGCTGGAGTACCTCAACTATTAGGGGGGGGCACCAATAGTCTTTGTGTCTCATTTCTTTGTTTATTTAGATTTCTAACCTCTCTTTTGTAGGAGTTATTCTAATTTCTATTTACAATCATTCTATTATAATTTCTATGTATAATCAATTTCCTTATAACTATTCTAATTTCCCTTTATTGTTCTAATTTCTTTTTGCAGACATCTTCTTATAATCTCCTGTGTGTATTTTCAGTTGTTGTAATCACTCTTTTTAATTGTAACTTCACTGTATGTATTCACTTGACTTATTCACACCATGATGTAAATATAAGTTTTATTTGTAATTGGAGCACTAGAAACTGAGCATGTTTATTAAAAAGTTATTCATGACCAGTTAAAGTAGATTAAATTAACACTTGTAGTACTATGTAATCACTATATCTCTGTGAATATATTTCTAATTCAAGTATGACAACATAATTTCTAGTTTTAAATCTTTTTTGGTAACTAGTTCATCACTCTAACTGGTTATAAGAACATGTGTTTAGTATATTGATATTCCTTGAATGGAAAAGTTTTCAGTAGATTGTTTTGTTTCTACTTGACATTTTTCTGTAGAAATTAATGTTCTAATATGAATTTAGTAAGTGAATCACGAAGTTAGATTTCCAAGTAAAAAGAGTAATTATAATAGTAATATTTCATGCCTAGTCTCATCTTTTTCATAATATATTCTTGCACTAGTTTTTTTTACCAGTACCGGTTTTCAATTTTTCCTTTGTATTGATTTCCGCATCTTAGTTTTCTCGCATTTTAAATTTTCCAATAGCTTTAAATCACCAACATATATATTAATGACCTAACTCGAGAGATATGCTCACTCCATGTCGGGTTTTTTCTCTAGATGACGAGTTGTTCTAGTTTGTTTAATCTCTTTATTATTTGAGTGTGTTGCTGACATTAGATTATATTAGGCTAGACTAGGCTAGAGTACAACTCTAGACATGCACATACAGTGCTAGCAACTCAAACCTTACGAGCCTTGGGTTGACAATTTCACTCTACATTTTGGGCATCGTTCCCAGGGAGGTGCTAAAGGGATTAGAGTATAGGTAGGTAGGTTTCCTTTAATTACACATGACGGGGGAGGAGAAACCTTAAGACGAGAGGTAAGAAGTTGCACATCCATTTTATTGGGTTTTTCCAAAGCCTTATTGTTCCCTTTCCGTAAGAGTGTTTATTTTTTTGCAAGTTTGTTTACTTTTCTTTGTGTGTTTACTTTCCCGCAAGTGTGCTTTCATTCCTGCAATTGTGTTTTCCTTTTGAAGGGCTAATTGTTGTGAAAAGTTAACGTAGCGACAATGCGGTGTAATTAGCATGAGGAGTTCAAGTTTTATTTAATTAGTGTTCTTTAAGTATCACAATTAATTTCATTTCATTTATGTTTCAATAGCGATAAATTTCAATTATTATTTCATTGGGTGTTGTAATAACCCTAGATACTCACCCATGTGTGATAACGGACTCATCAACCAACAAAATGAATGAAAAGATGATAACCTTGGAAGAACTCTCTCAAATCCTGGCAGCATTCAAGATTTCTCCTTCTCAAGAAGAACATATTTTGGTAGCAGCCAAAAATTTATCTTTCTCTTCGGAATACTAGAAGGACCAAAGTTCCCTGAGCTACAAATAGATTCTCCTTGCTAATCTGCAAAGGAAGCTAAAAAATTAGGGACTACATATGATAGAGAGAGATCATTAAGACCCGATACTGAGGAGTTCTCAACATGCATATCAACAGATCGTTCATTTACTAAAGAAATCAATCATCAAGAAGAGGAGAATATGCATAGAGATTACATAAAAAATTGGTTTCAAGAGGTAGTCATGCCACAATGCCATTTTCTCCTATAACGCTTCTTGCTACCAAATAAAAAAGATCGGTGGGTTCCTCATATCTAGAAAATCATTAAGGTAATTGTTTCATATGTGGATATGGGTAAGTTTATTGTTATGCTCCACACATGGTTACATTGGAAAAGTTCTTACACTTGAATAAAGAGTTTTCATTATTTTTAGGTAGAGTAGGATAATAAAGAAAAGTTGTGTCATGTTAGTATCAAGTTAATCCAACATCTCTTTGTGTTTTCTTTTTCAATAAAGGAACAAAGATGAAGATAGTATTGATAGTTTAATACTAGAAACCAAAACAATTATGGATCTTTATTTCCCTTATGACATGCATACTTCATACCATTAATAATAAAAATAGCATGAATGCCAAACTTTAAATCAATATGGGGATTTAATAAAACCTTAAGGTCTTCATAATAACACCCCTAGGTAACTTGTACATCCCAAGATTCATACCAAAGCTATTTATTCAATTATCTTTACCAAATTGTAGCAGGAGAGTGAATGAAACTTCTACTTATGAGGGAACACTACTATAATATTATATGAAGAAGATAGACTTAGGTACTAGAGACACCTTTAAATCATTCTCTTACGACCTCATACACTACACATTAAGTAAGTTTGACAATGATATGTCTTTGGACTAATATAAATGCATAAGTCTATTTTTCATGTGAACAATCTTTTATGGGAAATTTATAGAGTTTCGTCCAACCCATATACCATCCCATTCCGTAAAAAGGTTTTCATAGTTGCCTCCCCATCCCATTGCGAAAGAAATGAATACATACAAATGTTAAGGGTGGTGATAAAGGCTATAATATGGGTGTAAGAGGCTAACCCGTTGGGATACTGAGAAGGTCTGCTGGAAGTGGGTACCAGCCTGTGGTATGAGTAGGAAAATCCATCGAGGTACTGAGCATGCTTGTTGGCAATGGGGCATTCTGCCTAGAAGAGGATATTTCTTAGATATCAAAGTTTCCCCATCGCGGTACTGAACAGGCTTATTGGAAATGGGTTCTGACTTTGATTTATTTTACTATGCCTAATCTATATTTGTCCATATGAACGATATACTCGTGTAAATCCTTAATAAGAAGCATGCATGGTTGAGAAAAAGGGCTAAATAAATATCATATAATTTCCATTTGAGAATGTGCATAAGATGATATTAAGACCCTGTCATTTAATTCATACTATATATAGGATGTCACTATCATAGAAGTGGGACCCATAAGTGTAGAAGTTTAATGAAATCAAATGAAAACTTTATCAATATTACTTGAATGGAATTACGTCTTTAAAAATGAGAGAGGGAAGAGTGGTTTTCTACGGGTTTTTCCATGTATTAAAGACCATTTATACTCTCATGCTTTCCTGTTTAAGGAAAAAATCCCATATCATAACTTATATGATCCTCATAAGAATACATTGTTACTAGTTGATAAAATTTTATGTATGGGCTATTTCAATTCCAAAATTTATAAGTGTTTTTGTCTTCTCATTCCATAGAATTAATACTTATTTTTCTAAGTTCTAATTTTTTTTTTAGTATAATAATGGTGGATTCCTTCTGTTGAATGTTGCCTACAATTGTTGTTGAAGATACATAGTTTTTGAAATGAATAAAAGGTTAGCTCCAATTTATTCATGGCACGAGGATGTGCCATATCTTCGGTCTGGGGACATGATGGGATCTCAAATTTTATTATTTATTCCACCTTATTTCACTATTATCTCATCACATTTACCCATAAACCATCACATTTAATTTAAAATGTTGGTCTTTTATTTAAATCCTTTGATTAAAGGCAATAAAAGTAAATGATGTGAATTTGTGCTTAATTCATTATTATTAGTGTATTTTATATGGTTTTATTAATGATAAACTAATTCCTGA
>CBVK0100184553.1:0-19459 GCA_900067695.1 Picea abies
TTTAGTTTACATTCAACTATTTTGATAACCATATCTCATTTAACCTTTTTATTTGGAATGTGCTTCTTAGGTTATACTAAATTAGTAAAACCAATATCTCATTTCTTTAAGAGGCTTATGTCCTCTAGAAGATCCCACATCACCATTTTTCATAAGATGTCGACCATCAAAATCTCACTTTTTTGGTCCACCAATTTGTTTATTGTCATTAACTAGTGAATATATAGAATTATCAAAGGTATTGTACTTTTGAAATTTTTACATATATCTTATGGGTAAACTGAAAAGTGTCTTCCACCTTGTGCTTCACATATAACAATATAGTGTTTGTAGATATTACATATGTTTCCTTTGGAAATGTTCATGCATGTTTTTTCATATTTTGTCCATTTATGTGAGATATTTCTAAGTAAATAAATTATTGAGAGTACATAAGAGAGGAAATTCAAATTTTTTTGAAATATGCAACTCTTAATCAATGGCAAAAAAGGTTTCTTGAAGACAATTTTCAAAATTTTGGGGGTTTTGGGGGGCCAGTTTTGGCTCTTGAGAACACCATGGTGACTTTTGAAGGAGTTATTTATATTGTTGGATGAGTATCTTGGTCAATTTTAGGTTTTAAGGGGCTGTTTAGTTAGCCTTAGGATTCTCACCCTTCCCAAAGCTTGATTCACGAATTTTCTTCAGTTCCTGGTTAGTCCTGGCAGTCTTATCATTGTGGTTAATATTTTGTGTGAGTGGAGAGTTTAACTGCAATCATCAGACAATGTGTCTTGTTGTCAGGTGGGTGAGTGTTTAGTTGTGTATAGGTGGCAGAGACATAATCCACTAGAGAAGCTTCTTGATGGAAGTTGAGTTCAATGCACTCATGCGTGCGATTGACAAGGCACTTTGGAACAGAGTAGGTATTTTCATCTTGGTCGACGAGCTTAGATTTAATGCTACCCTTAACTCATCGAGGAGGGAAAATTCGGGGAAATATTCCTCTCTATCTTCGGAGAAAATGACTACATTAGCCCCCAACTTATCTTTTTCCACTGTGAGCTTACCAGGAGGGTCCTCTTGCCGACAGAGATAATTTCAAAACTCAGTAGGTGATCTAGGTGTTTTAGGGAGATCTTCTAGTGGTATTTTCCAGGTGGGTGTTGTTCATAAACCATTGGGTGGGGGGAATCTTTGTGTAAAACCTTGGATACCAAACCGCTCAAAGCGAAATTTGATTTTAGGGGTAGATATTGGGTTAAAGGACACAGTCAACTTGACTCTTTTTTTATTGGTGGGTCGCTTATCCTACTATTATATGTGCATAACTTCCATTTTAGATTGGGTTCATTCCACCTATTTTCCCCTCTTGGCGTACGTGCTAGAATTTATATTCATGATGAAGGGTTGGTTTGGTTTTTGGTTCAAAATCTTAGAGGATACCCTCATTGTCATGGACAAGTTTTGGATCATTGATGGCTACAACTTGGTGCTAAAGCGCTGGAGAGTCATGTTTGATCCGACACAAGGTTATTTATGATTTATCCACCTTTGGGTCTTGTTACCTAGTTTTCTAATGCATTTATGGAACATGAAGGCTTTGGAAGCCATTGGAAACATTCTCGGTCGTTTTATTAAAGTTTATGAATAGTCACTTTTATCTTCTGATAAAAGATTGGGTAAGGTCTTGGTTGAAATTGATATCCATTCTGGCTTGTTTGAGTCCTTAGAGATTGTCTGGTGGGGGCACACCATGAGTCAAAAATTAGATTACCGGGGTATTCCATTTAGGTGCTCCTATTGCCAGAAGACAGACCATCCGAGAAGATATTGTCAAGGTTTTACTAAGGAGGAGGAGTCAGAAGATACAATGCTTAAAAAGTCGATTAGAACTGAATCGCCAAGAGTGGAATCCCTTGATTTAAGCACTAATTAATCAAATGCATAGGGAGCTAACCAACCAGTTTTTTCAAACATAGTTACAGGTAAGTTAAAGACTATCTGTCCTACTCTCTTTCTTTCATTATCGGCTTGGGAACGAGATACATTGGACTCCTCTATTCTCCTGGGTGTTGGGATTTTGAATTTTTCCTTTGTTGATAATTTATCGGTTCGATGGGGTTTAAATTCACTTGTTATAGACCATACTATTCCTATTGGTGGGGGGGGTTTATTGGTAATTCTTTATCTAATTTTTTGAAACCTCAGGGAGCAAGTGGAACTATAGGTGACACTGGGGGGGATTGTTCCATTCCAGTAGGAACTCTTTCTAGTGGGGAGGAGGTCTCGAGGGGAGGAGGTGGTGTGACTAGTGAGCCGAAGGGGGACAAAATCCTTCTGAGCTTTAGGGAATAAGAAATTGGTGAAAGTTCCATTGGAGTTGTGTTGGATGCCTTGATTCCTTCCTACAGAGAGGCTCTCTCTCCTATCCCTATTCCTACCTTTCAGGGGAGAAATGTTTATCAAATATTGGAGCCTGGTGGGGTTTTAGGCCTTTTGGAAAAGACAGGAGAGGGTTCTGGGAAGGATTTTACTTGGTTGAAGGGTTTGGGGTATGAGATCTCTCCTATAAAAACTCAGAGTGCACGTAAAAAAGCAGACTCCACTTCTTCAACTCCTGAGGTCCATCTTCCAAATTTCACTGATAATGGGGCGCTTAGAGGCATGAAAGCCCTAGCCAGGGCTAAGTCATGATCTTGCTCTCACTAAATATCAAAGGGGTGGGGGGGACCCTGAAATCCGCCTCCTTTCGAAAACTACTTTGTAGGACTTCTCCAAATATCATCTTTCTATAAGAAATGTTGGTTGATGAAAAAAAGGCCAGGTTATTTATGAACACCTATCGATCCTCTTGTCTAACATGTGTTGTAAGCTCGGTTGGAAATTTTGGGGGACTTTTAGTGACTTGGGATCCAAATAAATTTGATCTAGATCCTTGTCTTTGTTGTGGTGGAATTTTCCTGACAGGTACTTGCTTGGAGAACAAAAAGTTGTTCTCTCTCTTTTAAATGTTTATGGACCTTGTTCTGAAAGAAAAATAAAATTGGGACAAGGTGGCTTCCAGGGGTCTGTTGGCCCACAAAAATCTGATAGCAGCAGGGGATTTTAACTTCACTATAAATGTTCGGGAGGTTTGGGGAGATTCGGCACAACTGGACTAGCTGGCAGGTTATTTCAAAATTTTATTTCTAGAAAATCGACTTGTGGATGTAGTTTTGGATGTTCTGGCTCCAACCTGGCAAAATGGAAGATCAAGATCAGAGAGTATCTCAAAAAGATTGGATCAGGTATTTATTTTTGAAGATATCATAAATGGTGAAGGAAGATTAAGGTCACGGTTGGAATATCCATACCTTTTGGATCACGCACCAGTCTTGTTGCAACTTGATACTCATCCTTTTCCAACAACATACCCTTTTAAATTAAACTCGAGTTGGTTGCTTGAAGAAGTGCTTACTACTATAGTAAAGGAAGTCCGGAATGATCCTCAATTTGTGTTAGAACTTAGGGTGCAACAAAGATTAGTTTGGGAATTGAAGTCATTAAAACAACGCATCAAAATATGGGCAAGAGAACAAAGAAAGCAAAAGCTTTTAAGATTAGAACAGTTGGAGGGAGAACTGTAGGCCTTATTAGAGGAGGTTTCGAAGGAGGTGTGGAGTCGAGGAAGGGACAATCACTTAAAGAATTTAGAGGTAGAGCGAAATAAGATCCTCTTATTTGAAGAAGATTTATGGAGACAACGAAGCAGAGTCATCTGGATAAAAAGCAAAGATCAAAATACAAAAAATTGTCATCACTTTGCAAACTCTAGAAGGAATAATAAACATATCTGGGAAATTAAGGATGAGAGCGGGCAAGTTCATTTCGGACAGGATGCTCTCAAAATAGAGGCAACTAGATATTTGAATTTTTTTTATGAGGAATCAGAAAATTCAAATATTGTTGATCAAGTCTACACAACCAGACTTTTGTCCCGTTTAGTCACTGCGAAGGACTCTATATTTCTTGATAGACCATGTTCAAAGCAGGAAATTTGGGAAGTCCTAAAATTATTTGCAAAAGAAAAAAGCCTGGGGCTTGATGGTTGGACAATCGAGTTCTTTACTCACTTCTTTGACTTAGTGGGTGATGAATTGCTGGAAGTGGTGGAAGATACTAGGAAACGAGGCGAAGTGATAAGATCATTAAAATCAACCTTTTTTGGCTCTAATTCCAAAAGGAAATAATCCTTCTACTTTGGTGACTACATACCTATCGCTCTTTGTAATATGTGTTATAAACTGATCACTAAGATTATTGCTAATAGGTTAAAACCTATACTTTCGCAGACTCTGTTGAGAGAACAATTGGGGTTTTTAAAGGGAATACAGATTCTAGATACCATTGGCATGGCCTAGGAATGTTTGCACAATATAAAGTTGAAAGTTTTGAAGGCTATAATCTTGAAGATGGACCTAAAGAAAGCTTACGACTGTATTGATTGGGAGTTTTTAAGGTTGACTCTTATACAAACAGGCTTTAGTCTACAAACTACCAAATGGATAATGAGTTTTGTGACCAGTGCAAACTTTGCAGTCATATTAAATGGGGAGACTTCTCCATTTTTTCAGAGCGATAGAGATATGAGATAAGGCTTCCCATTATCTTTGTTGTTGTTTATTTTAATTATGGAAGGACTTAGTCTGTTGTTAAAAAAAGGACATGCTGAAGGGAAGTTGACGGGGGTAAAGGTTTCCAGGATAGTTAAGATACTCCATTTTTTCTTTGTGGATGATGTCCTTATCATGGCAAAAGCTTCATTACAGGAATGGAAGGAGATAAAAGACAATCTAACTATCTTTTGCAATGCTTCAGGATTGAAGATAAACTGGACAAAGTCGGCCTTTCATTATGCAGGAATACAAGGGGAGTCTTTAGAAATGTTTAAAGAAGTCTTTCCTTACAACTTTGTTGATCTCTCAAAGGGATTTAGATACCTCAGATACTTCCTAAAAGTTGATTCTTACAAGGCTGTAGAATGGAGATGGCTATTAGCAAAGTTTGAAAAAGGATCGGACATTGGTGCAATAGATGGCTATATCTAGGAGCTCGCTTCACTCTAATCAAAGCAATACTTGAATGTCTACCTGTATATTGGATGGCACTGACAGCCATACCAGTCTCGGTACTCGATAAGATTAGAAAGTTAATTTACAACTTTCTTTGGTCGGGTTGTAGTGAAAAACAACATTTTCATTTGTGTAGTTGGGAAATTATAACCAAACCAAAGCTCCTGGGTGGCTGGGGTTTAAGAAATATTTTTCTCTTTAATAGAGCGTTGGTAGCTAACTCCTTGTGGAGAGTGCTCATGAAGGAGGGTATATGGCATAAGGTAATCAAATACAAATATCTTCCACATTGTTCGGTATCTACTTGGTTTAGAACAACTTCAAATGGAGCGATATCTGCCTCACAGACTTGGAAAAATCTATTAAAGTCTTTAAATTTGATTACGCACTGGATGAGTTGGCGTCTTGGGTCCGATCACATGATTATTATAGGAAAATATTGTATTTTGGGACTGGGGAAGTCCTCTTTACTATCTCAAGAACTATTAACAACCATAAACCAAAAAAAACATAAGTTACCTCTACCATGCTAGAGGTAATAACAAGCCTGGGTTTATAATTGTTAACTGGAAAAATAGTGCTGAGCTCAGACTCACTGGTGAATTGGCAATGGAATGGGATGTCTATTGTAGGGATTTAACAAGATCGAGTGTGCAACTTCAGAATAAAGATGATGAGCTCAAGTGGACAGGAGGAGATAAACCATGTATTATAATAGTAAAAAATGTATATTGTGCCTTAACAAATAAAATTTGGCAACAATCTATTAGTGGCTGGAGGAGACATCTGTGGACCTGGGACATTACTCAAAAAATCAGACTTTTCACTTCGTTATCTGCTGAAAATAAAATACTTACATGGGACATCTTGCAACCAAAAGGTTGGGAAGGTCCAAGTATTTTCCATCTATGCACAAGGGAATAAAAGTCAGTGTTGCATCTATTTTTCAAGTGCAATTTCATACAACAAGTTTGGTATAGGATAAAAGGAGGGCTTAAAATAAAAACTGATTGGGAAGGAAGCTCTTTAAATGCTTGTTGTGATAACTAGGTTAAAAAGGAGTGAAAATACATCACTCTTCCTCCCCTTGTTTGTTGGTATGTTTAGCTGGAATGTAATAAGAGAAGTTTTGAATATGGGAACCCCTCTATTAGTTTTGTTGTTTATAAAACAATTGTGAATGTTGCTAACTCTACAGATTCTTAAAAAGTGTCTATTCCAAGAACTGTCTAGATCCCATACAAGGATGGTCTACAGTTGGATGGTTCGATGGAGCATCACAAACAAACGGTCTTCAGAGTGGGGTAGGGAGATTGATAAGGTTAAATGAAAAAATAGTTTACAAATGTACCTTCAATTGTGGCCTAGGTACCAATACTAGGACAAAATTACTTGGAGTATGGGCTACTCTCAATTTGGCAGCTCAATTAAACATTGAAGGTCTGTAGGTCTTTGGAGATTCTAAAATAATAATTGACTGGTAGAATCGTAGAGGGAAACTGCAGGTAGTCTCTCTAGTGGGCTGGAAGGATAGAATCAGACAACTCACAAAATCTTTTAGGAATATTAGGTACTCTCATATTTACCAGGAACTAAACAAGGAGGCAGATTTACTCTCAAAGAAGGCTATCTAGAAGCAAGAAGGGAAAATCGCTTACAACCTTTGGGTAGATGGAAATGAGGGCCCTACCCTTTTCCTAAATCTATATTAGCATATATGTTCTTCTTATAGTGGTTTTTCAAATCTTAGAGAAAGGTGACAGATTTTTTTTGGGTTACACTTTTTTGAAAGTTGAATAGGGAAATACTAAACATTAGTTTTTTATTTTATTTGGGATGTCTTTACTCCCACCAGTCTCAGAGCTGAATTGGACCTAAGTACCATTTCCATCCAAGTACAGTTTTGAGGATGTAAATTTCTGGCTAAGTCTTTTTGCCATGTATACACAATTATAAATTAATATAATGAGTAATTCTCTGTTGAAAAAAAAGTGATCTTGTTCATCATGCAATTATGTGATGCACCAATTAGTTGTTGAAGATAAACATTTTGCAAACATATTAGCATTTTTCACTATAACTTTGGTTTTAAGGCCATTGTTGAAGGGTGCGTGTTTAGACAAAGCCATATGTGTTGGAGAATAGAAGAAGAAGAAGAAATTTCAACGTCCACAAGGCTATCAATAGCCTATGGGATAGACAACCTCATACACTGATTTTTGCATTTCAATCCTTTTCTTATTCAGCTTGATGATGAGCTCTCCCACTTTCTCCATAGTCCCCTCGCTGAATAAATTATTCCAAGAGGTAGCTGTTAAAATACTTACATAACTGTCCATATTGTCTTTGAAAGATTCACACTCTAAAATGAAATGTTTTTCTGTTTCCACTTTTCCAAAGTTGCAGAACATACACACCCTTTCTTCCCAAGCTTCCTTTGGTCTTAGAATGCCCAAAAAATAGTTTGATTAGTGAGCGTGCAAAGTAAATTCCAACACTAGTGGGCAATCTGTTGTTGAATGAACATAGAGTTAAAATGTAGTTTTAAAAAAAAGCATGTGAAAAATACACAAAAGGCATGGTGAAGAAACATGTGGGGACTAAAGAAGAACACTTAGAAAGTTAGAAGCAAGCACAAAGGACATAGAGGAGCATGGAAATAACACAATTCAAAGGTAAAGAACAATGTGCGTGGAACAATGCTAGCTTAAGTGTGTAGATTGGTATGGGACGAAATAGCATGTGAGGGAGTTAAAGCAACACATGCGAATAAAGGAAGTTCACGGTTAAGTAAGCACAACAAAGAAAAATCAAGGAAGTTAAAAAGATCCAAAAGATGAAAAGGAAATAGAGAGTGCAAAAAATGAATTGTTAAAATACAAAAGTGAAGAAAAATCATAATGAAATTATAAAATAGAATTGAATATAAAATCAATTAAAAAACAAAAAACACAACATTTTAATTTTTCAAATGTCTATTTTAATAATGAATCTTAAATAAATAAATAAATATTACATCTAACATTGTTTTCAAATTCTAAATATACGAGTACATGTTTGTGTGTACCATCAAGAGTTGTCACTATCAATGATTATTAATTTGCATAGTGTTGTGCATAGAACTTGATGGTTTCCTAACATTATATTTAATTAAATTACATCATTTATGAAAGTGAATAGGCTTTTCAATTCAACAAAGTTGTTGCAACATGAAGACGAAATAATTGTAAAAATAAATAAACTTAATGAAAAGGCTGACATTGCACGATATTTCTTCCATGTTTCCAAAGATGATGGAATTTAAACATGAAAGCTATATGAAATCTAAATTTTGACTTCAATTTATTAAAGGACTTTCACCATACCTACCATTAGGACTTTACAAGCTTGATAGTCCAACTTTAAGTAGCATAAATCCAAACAAAGCTGAGCATGAAAGGTGGTGAAAGTTACATGTGAGGATAAAGGTGGTGAAAGTTACATGTGAGGATAAGCTTAATTGTGTGGAGGAGAAAGAGATCTAGGAAATTTAAGAAACTAAAAAAATTATGTTTTAAGGGTTAATTTTTAATTATTAATAAGAAAGGTTAACAAAATTTAGAAGTCATCATGCAAGTAATGTGTGTTTATGTATCCTAATTATATATGGACACTTTATGTATGTTAATTATGATGTATTTATGTTAGTGGTATGTTATTGGATTTCGATGTTACTTATGCTTGTTTATGATAAGGTAGTTAAGCATAATTCAAATTTTATAACTGATTTGTGTGATTATTGTTATTTGATATTACTAATTTAATAAATATTCTTTAGAGTTCTAGTTTTTTAGAGGTCGTATTTAGTGGTTGTTTCTATCTCCGATTTGAAAAATGACATCACTAATGATATTCTTTGTTTTCTTCCAGGTTAAAATTACAATCTTTTGTAACCAAGACATGTAATGTTGATAACAAAAACCTTAAAATCAAGCTTTGGATCGAAAAGTGGTGCTAGCAATTGCACCCTTCTTTTTTTAGAGCCAAAACTACAACTTGTTTGAAATCATCGTTTTAAGAACTCATACTATTACAACATAAACCTTAAAATCAAGCTTTGGATCGAAAAGTGGTGCTAGCAATTGCACCCTTCTTTTTTTAGAGCCAAAACTACAACGTGTTTGAAATCATCGTTTTAAGAACTCATACTATTACAACATAAATCTTAAAATCAAACCTCAAATTGAAAAATGGTGCGACAAGTAACACCCTTTTATTTTATGGGAAGTTAAAATTACAACTAGTTTGAAACCATGGCTTTAACAATTGATACCATTGTAACTAAAATTTTAAAATGAACCCCTAAATCAAAAAGAAATGTTAACAATAACTCCCTTTCTTTTTTCAAATTTAAAATTACAATATTTTTAAAAACATGATCTAAAAAATCAATATTGTTCAAAACAAAATCACCCTACCCATACACACTGTCCTTACCCTCCCTTTTAAAAGATTAAAAAATAAAAAAACATTAATTTGTTAAAAATAAAAGCAATGTAGCAATGAATTTAAAAAATAAAATTAAACAAACTTAAAAAATATAAATATAAATATAAATTTATAAAAATCATATACAACAAACAAACTTTTAAAGAGTTATTATTATTGTAAGTCATTTTAAAGAGATATTATTATATTTTTATAAGTTTATTTTTAATATTTGTTTTATGTGTAATTTTCAATAGTTATAAGATTGTTTTTAAATATTTATTTTTAATCATTTTATTATTATTGTAAATTATTTTAAAGAGATATTATTATTTTAAAATCATATTATTATTATTATTATTAAAGAGATATTATTATATTTTATAAGTTTATTTTTAATGTTTGTTTTATGTGTAATTTTCAATATTTTTAGTTTTATAAGATTGTTTTTAAATGTTTATTTTTAATAATTTTAAATGTTATTTATTTTTAAATTATTTTTTATGATTTTAAAAATTAAATTCATTTTTATTTGCTTTATTTTTAAATTTGTTTTCACTAGTTTTTTTTTTTCATTTGTAGTTTGTTTTTTTATTGTTTTGAATGCAAGAATTAAGTTAAATAAAGATGGGCTTTTGAATTTGGGCACTAGTAAGGTTTTTTGTTTTGTTTTGTAGTTTGTTTTTTTGTTTTTTTAGTGTTCTAAATGTAAGAATTAAATTAAATAAATATGGGCTTATGAATTAGGGCACTCGTAAGATTCTTGTATTGAAGAAGATAAAGGTTATGTCATCTTAGTTAGTTGTAGAGGTTATTGAGGATATTGTGGGCAATCTATGAGATGGTGAGAGTCATGAAATGAAAGTTTTCCCCATGTGGGGTGTTAACAGTTGGGGCCATGACACCATTTGCGTGTTATTTGGCCACCAATCCATCTGGCATTACAACGATGATTAATGGAGAAGTAGGGGATGATGTTCTCATGCAAGGAAGAAAGGATAGTTTGGGTCAAGTAAGAACCCAATCCATCCGATATGTGAAATGGTGTATTGGAGAAGAGGGAGTTTTTTTCCATTTAGTTCATGGGCGGATCTTGGTAGCATACCTGATATTAAAATGTTGGAGGATAGTTTGTTAGTACAGAGGAAGATGGGATTCACAATGAGGATGGAGGTGTATAAGATAGGCATGTTGATTGGAACGTTAATGATGCTAGGTTTGTTGGAAAATGATGGGGAGGCTCAACGGGTTGAGGATACTTTGAGGGCTCAAGTGGTTAGCACCAGGCGAGCAATAGGAAACCCATGTTATTTCTATTGGTTTCTTTGTTTGATTCATAACATCTGTCTTCTGGGTTTGAGTAGGGGGGTTAGTGGTAATCATGCTTTGCTTTGCTTTGACCGTGTGCCTCTTTATTCTAAGTGAGTTGATTTGGCTAGGAGTATAGTCTTGGGTGGCGACAATCTCGCCCCTAACTTGGAAAGTAGAGGTGAAAACCTGGGAAGCTTCCTCTTCTGTGGCCTATAATTCTATCTGACCTATTGTTCAACCCAAATTTAATTATTATGTTGAAAAGGAATGTTGCCATGGTGGGGGAGGTAGGAACACAAAACCAAGGTCTTTACTCTCAAGGAACACGACCCTATGGAACCAATATACATTATTTAGGTTGAGAGAGAATCCCTTGCAACTTAGAGCTTCTTTCACTAAAGGTTCATTGAGTCTATCAGAGCAAAATCGAAAGAAATGGAAAACATTATAAAAGAAAGAATAAAGAATATGTCCAATGAAAAGATTCAAGAGGAAGTCAAGGGATTGGTGCGAGACTTGGTTTTTTCTTAGACCCATGATACAAAATATTTTGGAATCACTGAAACCTACTGGCTGGTTAAAGCCCTCATATTCCAAGTCTTGGAGGAGAGAAATTTGCAACAACAAAGCATCCTCCATAAAATTGAACTGTTGGATGAAAAATTTGAGGAAATTTGCAAAGTTGTGTTTGGGGTTAAAATGATTGTTTCAAAGGTCATGGAGGAAATTGGTGCCATGGATCATGAGGTGGGATCCCCTTGCTTTGAGGGAATACAAGCTAACCTCATCCGTGTGGATGAAGATCCCTAACGTTTCGGTATAATGTAGGATGAGTAGAGAGAAGAAAGCAAGCAAGTGTACCCACCTATGGATGATAGTGTTTCACCTCCTATTGCTTGATGTCACAAAGGTCTCATGTTATCTAGTTTATACATGCAATTATAGATTGATAGTTTATGATGTTATTTTCTTATTTGTAGCAGTAAATAGTTGGCAAATTCTGAAAAAAATGGGCAAGTATGCTTATGTTAAGCTAGTGGAGGACCTAGTTTCCCATGTGACAGGCCTCCACCATAAACATTTCTAACATTTTTGTATATAATATAAAGATTTAGAGTAGGCTGATTTCACAGTTCCTCATAATGTTGTTTCAGATTTCTGAATGTAAACTATATATGGAGTTTTTGAAATGTCCAGCGTTTTGAGTGGACACTCCACCCATATCACTGTGTTTTTAGATTTATTAAAAAAAAAAAAAAAAAATTAAGTTTGTGTATTTTTTACGGTTTTTATTTTTATTTTTCTTAAGGGGAGGGTGAGGGTGGAGCAAGTCATTTTGTTTTCAATAGTATTAGTCTCTTAAATGATGGTTTAAAAAAATTGTAATTTTAAGTTTACAAAAAAAATAGGTGCACTACTAGCAACTCTTTTCGATTTGAGGGTTGATTTTTAAATTTTGGTTGTAATGGTACTAGTTGTTAAGGCTATGGTTCCAAACAAGTTGTATTTTCAACTCCAAAAAGAAAAAGGGTGCTACTTGTAGCACCATTTTTTGATTCGGGAGATTATTTTTTAGGATTTTGGTTGCAACAATATCAGTTGTTAAGGCCATGGTTTCAAACAAGTTGTAATTTGAACCCCCCCAAAAAAGAAGTGTACTACTGCTAGCATAAGTTTTTGATTTGGGGGTTATTTTTAAGGTTTTTTTTACTCACATTACATGTTACATCCACAAAGGGTTGTAATTTTAACCATGAAAAATAAAAATATGCCACTAGCAACATCAATTTTCGATGCAGGGGTTGATTATGGGTTTTTTAATGCAAAAATATGGGTTTTTAGGGCTAGAGTTCTCGTTTTGAGGTCATAGTTATCATCAAGTTGGTAACTATGTTTGGAGATGTGGTTATGATATTCATGTTTCTATGTATTGATGAACTAACTTGTAAATTATAAACTTTGTGGGAATTTGGTGATGACAACATTATTCAATGTCATGAGAAGGCTACCATACTTTTATTATGCGATAAGATGTAACATCCCCAACCACCTTGTTTGTGCAATGCCACTTAAAAACTTCTCTTATCATCTATGATACCAATTTGTGGCATACCCATTACAGAACAACACTACGAGAAATCGCTCTGAAAACCAATTCGTGACGTCCCCAGCCTTAGACCTAGGCAGAAACACGCCACTTAAAAATTTCTCGTTCTTTACAACTCTATTACGAGTTTGTAGTGTACCCATTAACATGGACTCAACAACATGCTTTGGTAATGTTCCCAACCCTAAGCTAGAACACGCCCTGTGGCATTACGAAATCTGATGCCATTAAATTAAATACTGAGTTCTGCATATTAACAGAGTTCACCGGAAAATAATAACAACATGTATGCAACAATAACAATTCATATAGAATTTAACAATAGAGATTCCATGACAAAAAACCCATAATTCCACACACACACACACATAACAATGGAAATAAGCACATGAAAGCCACTTATCTCAGGAAAATAGACACCAACTGCATGGAGACCTTCCACATTCCTCCCAGCCTTAGATCGTGCTGCTTATAACTCTCAGCAGTGGGTCACCCCCGAGCTGGGGCTAAACTCTACCAGGGAAAAGGGAAAACTAAGCTAGTCTAAGGTCTGATAAGAAGCATAATTGTTTTGCCCAAGGTGCCAAATGTTGCAATTAGCCTATGGTCTCTTATTCCCCACATGCCTGTCCCACCCCAGGAAGTGTACCCCTTCTTTGTTGAATAGTCCCTCGGCTGCCCCACTTCCCTTCTGGGGCTTCAACAACAAGTCAGATAGGAAGTCTTTGAGCCCCGTAGCTATTGCCCAGTGCACTGGGGAACAACTCTGAGTAGTCTCTCACCCAAAGAACTACTCACGGGCCTGACAACCCGCTTCTTCCGTAATACAATCGCTTCTTCAATCTAGCTCCTACGCTAATAGTACAAGTACAGGTTCTTCATCACAGTTCAGTACCGTCCAGTATGACTTACAACTGCCTCCATGCAGGAACATTCCATACTCACGATAATGCATAATAATGTGCCCTTTTCACTATATCCACACACACATATATGCATGTGTTCTTTAAGACACTTGGCACTCTAAGGGACTCCCTTGTCCCTACTTTCGAGACTTAGGATATATAAAAATATCCATTACTTTAGCTTTAAGGAATAATATTATAATATTCCAATGGGATTAANNNCCATTACTTTAGCTTTAAGGAATAATATTATAATATTCCAATGGGATTAAGCCTCCTAGCTTAGCCCCTTCCTAGACTCTTAGCCCCTCTTTCCCTTTCTAAGTGGAGTTTAACCCCCCATACTCATTTGTGGATTGGTCTGCATGCAATGGTGTGTTTTCATTAATAATACGAGTGTTTACATATTACAAAAATAGGCTCATTGGCCTTTAGCATCCAAGCTCCCCGGCCTAATAAGCACATAATCCTTCTATCCTATAACAACTTGGCTCACTAGCCTATAAAAAATTTACATTTTTGTGTACAACCGAGGTTCAGCCTAGGGGTATTACATTCCCCTCCCCCTTATTTTTGCACTGTCCTTGGTGTACAACGCCTTACAGGTGTAATTTTATTTTACAATTATGGCTCCCCGACCAATAATCAACATATAGGCTCTCTAGCCTGAAATCACACAGGCATTCCAACCTAAAAAATTACATAGACACTTTGGCCCCGATACCACAAATACATAGTCACTCCACCCCCCAAAAATCATAAATACAAAGGCACCTTGGCCCAAAACATATACATAAGTAACATGTATTCTCCTACAGTTATCCTGACCTTTCCACCAATTCTCTTCCTCCTGACTTTCCCAACCCATGGAATGCACCATTCATTTATCAAGGATAACCCAAGGAATGTACCATCCGTTTATCAGGGATAACCCAAGGGATGAACCATTTGTTTATCAAGGTTAACCCAAGGGATGTACCATCCATTTATCAAGAATAACCCAAGGAATGTTCCATTCGTTTATCAGGGTCTCTCTAGCACAAGTAGCTAGGAATCTCACTACTGGGAACTCAAGGGACTCACTGCTATGAATAATATTAGTAAAATAACCAGCAACAACCTTACTGGTGTAGTGTGACTCACACAAGAGTGCAGTCTTTAGGCCTGACAACTTGGTTCTTCGATAGTGCAACTCATCCTCTAGGCTCGGGCATCCCTTTCATTGCTATACAGTTCCTCAAACAATCCATCATTTATCAAGGTGTTCTCATGCAGAAAAATGCCAACTTGTTGCTAGACTTCCACTAGAAATATATAACATGTGGCAATCATCCCATTTGCATTACATGCATACAATTACTATGAGACATCATCATATAATTATAAAATTTGAAATCTATTTTACACAGGAAAACGTAAATTCCTAAACATGAGTCTTTTTGCTCATAATTGTTTATCTCTTGCAGCAGTAGACTTCAGTCTTCCCTATGGGATTACAACACTACCATATCCAAGACCATTCAACCTACAATTTTCTCATTTCCATGCATCCAAACAAATTGTTAGTATATCATAACAATTTTCAATTATCAATTTCTCAAATATGGTTATATAAGAAAATAAAAATTCCCAAGCATGAGATTTCTTCTCTTTATGTTTAGTTCTTGCAGCAATAGACTTCAGTCTTTCTTATGGGCATACATCATCGCCATATCCAGACCATTATGCCTGCAATTTCCTCAACTTTCTTACAGTCAAGCAAGATTGTTAGCACTCATGCATATTTTTTTAGCAGTTCATGAAATCATATCAAAATTGTATCTACCCAACAATTCAATCATTTCCAACCATTATTCACATTAAAATGGAATTCTACTATTCATCATATTATCTAGAATAATTCACTGATCGGTACTTCCAAGTGCAATGATCTAAGGGCTCCCTGTTCCCTGAAACCCTGATCCACGATATGCCGATAGGCTGCCATCTGTCCCAGTTAGATAGGACGATCCAAACCTGCTGATTGAAATACGAGAGTTGTCCTTTGCGCTAAACCTTGGACAATTCAGTAGCTCCAAAAACCCGGTGACCGTCGATCTGCTTTGTAAAATAGATCTTGGATGCTGCCGACGACATTTTTCCCGCTCGCTTGACCTACTACTTGGAAAAATAGGGATTCTCTCGTGCTGCGCTTGGGAATTTCGTGTGCAATCTACAGCCCTGGGTGCTTCTGCGCCAAATGACAAAAATAATCACTAACACAACATATAGGCTCTCTATCTTGAAATCACATAGGCATTCCAACCTAAACAAAATACATAGGCACTCCAACCCCCAAAATCGTAAATACAAAGGAACCCTGGCTCGAAACATATACATAAGCCACTAGAATTCTCTTACAGTTATCTCGATTTCCACCTGCTCTCTTCCCATTGACATACCAAACCCAAGGAATGGTGTCCTATTCGTTTATCAAGGTTAACCCAAGGAATGTGACCCCTTCATTGTCCTCAGTCCCTCGGGCTGCACCATTTGTTTATCAATTTCTCTCTGGCATACGTAACTAGGAATATCACAACTAGGAACTCAAGGGACTCACTACTAGGAAGAATATCAGTAAAATAACTAGTGAGAACCTTGTTTCTATAGTGCAACTCACACAAAAGTGCATTCTTCAGGCCTGATAACCTGTTTCTTCGACAATGCAACTCACACTAGAGTTCACTCTTCAAGTCTGACAACCTAGTTCTTCGACAGTGCAACTCACATAGGAGTTCACTCTTCAGGTCTGACAACCTGTTTCTTCAATAGTGAAACTCACACTAGAGTTCACTCTTCAGTCCTGGCAACTTGGTTCTTCGATAATGCAACTCACACTAGATTTCACGCTTCAGGCCTGGCAACCCCGTTCTTCAACAATTCAACTCACCCTCTAGGCTCAGGAATCCCTTTCACTACTATACAGTTCCTTAGGCGATCCATCATTTACCAAGGTGTTCTCACACTAAAAATGTCAACTTGTTGCTAGACTTCCAATAGAAATATAAAACCATTGGAAATCATCCCATTTTCATTACATGCATACAATTAATATGAGACATCATCATATAATTATTAAAGTTCAAATTTGTTTTACACAAGAAAACAAAATTTCCCAAACATGAGTCATTTTATTCATAATGTTTTGGCTCTTGCAATAGTAGATATCAATATTCATTATGAGATTACATCCCTTCCATATAAAATACCATTTCCCTTCAAATTTTCTCAATTCCATGCAGCCAAACAAATTGTTAGTATATCGTAACAAGAGATTACATCCCTTCCATATAAAATACCATTTCCCTTCAAATTTTCTCAATTCCATGCAGCCAAACAAATTGTTAGTATATCGTAACAATTTTCAATTATTAATTTCTCAAATCTAGTTATACAGGAAAATAAAATTTCCCACGCATGATATTTTTGCTCGTTATGTTCGGTTCTTGCAGCTATAGATATAAGTATTCTAATGGGAATACATTATTTCGATATCCAAGACCATTATGCCTATAATTTCCTCAACTTTCTTGCAACCAAACAAGATTGTTATCACTCATGCATATTTTTAGCAGTTCATGAAATGATATCATAATTGTATCTACCCATCAATTCAATCATTTCCAACCATTATTCACATTAAAATGGAATTCTATTGTTCATCATATTATCTCAAATGATGCTATCATTCATTTTATATACATTATCATCACATCAAGATCTTCATAATGCAATCAAACTTTACCAATAAATAAAACAAACGTGCCAATAATCCTGGCCACATCTACACAATACATTGTTGCATTGATTCTAGAATGCCATGTGTTCATGTCACGTATTCCACCATTTGAGTTGGAAGGTATGGCTCATGCCTCAATACACCATCCAAACTCTTACATAGAAACATATGATACTTTGGATACCTTCCTCTTCAACCCATACACAACACTAGGAACATCATCCCTTAGTGTTATTTAGTGTAGGAAAAAAGGTTGCATTCCAAACCTTAATTACATAGGGAATAACCACCATGCACTTGGATAGCACTATAGCCTTTCCATATCCAAACTCATCACGGCCTCACACATGACCATCTCAAATGAAATTCATTGTTACAACATGAGTAATGTCTCCCAACTTAACTTTTTTTACAAGCGTTGCCTGAGAGCTTCCCGCGCCTGCCGAGTGCCTCTTGGATCCTGCCCTCAGGGACTCCCCTTTGATGTGTTGCACCAGTCCTGCTGAGACGCCTTGGACCCATTCGCCCAAGGGGCTGCTCCTGTGGTGCGTCCTGCCCACAAAGTCATTTTCCCCTGAAGCCAAATGTGCCTTATTAGAGGCAGGGTGCAACTGCCTCCCCTCACGCCCTCTGTCAATGAAGTAGCCTTCAGAGGGTTGTTACTCACCCAAGGAAAGAAGAAATAAGGAGGAGTTGTTCCAAAGTTCGTTAAAAAACTAGATGAAGTCCCAGAAATCAATTTACCCCCAGCCCATCCTATGAATGTGGTTGTTTCTCTTGCAGATCGGGCACTTGTAGGTTAGTTCACAGGGCTCTAGCCATCTCCACAAACAACTGAGAACTGGAGGCCTCTGATATCAAACAACATTACTAGCTATGCAATTGGAAGAGGCTTCTTCCTGTTCGAATTCATTTCCAAAGAAGATCGGGATTTGATCTTTAGGAGTGGGCCTTATTTCATGGGACCACAGGGGATCTACTTAAATTGTTGGACACCTGACTTAGATCTCGAAGTAGATGTGCCAAAGATGGTTTCGGTCTGGGTACGCCTACCCAACCTACCAATCCATTGTTGGAACCTTTCCTCTCTGCAAACTATAGGCAACAAACTGGGAAGATACATAGACAAAGAGGACCCAAAAGGTCAATACTCATGTGCCCGGATCTGCGTAGAAGTTGATCTGGAAGCGGGTCTTCTTGAAGCAATCAAGCTAACTGTCGGAGAATGGCAACACTACCAAAAATTGGACTACGAGCAGTTGTTGTTCAAGTGTCGTAGTTGTCATTGATACGAACATTTCCAAAAGCAATGCCCAAAAACTCAGACCATGCAAAAATAGAAAGAGTTAGGAGAAGGATGTCAACAAGCGAAGAGACCCAAGGTAAACCCAAACCCTAACTCCAAAAAGGCGAAGGAAAAACAAAGAGGACAAAAGGATACAAAAAACAGTTTTGCAATACTTGGGAGTCAAGAGGTGGAACCCATAAGCAAAGAAAATATTGTAGAAAAGCAAGACAATTCAAAAGCGGTAAGCCAACAAAACAAAGAAAATACTCCGCAGCCAGAACCAGGAGAAATCCTTGAATCCCAAATCTCATAGACAGAGGAAGACACATCGGAAGAAGCTGAGGGGGAGGCTGAGATTGGTTTAACTAAGAACCCCTCAAAACCAGCTACCAGAGGAAGGAAAACGGAAAAGGAAAGAAGAGAAAGGGAGACATACAAAGAAAAACTTCAAGGATCACAACCAACACTGGAAACAATGTTAAACCCAAGAAATACAAGGAACCAAGGGCA
>CBVK0100184555.1:0-19455 GCA_900067695.1 Picea abies
TCTTTCTGTTATTTGCTGCATACACACATATAAACACATCTAAAAGGTAGATCAACAAAGTGTTTGACAAAATACCTCACTCAGAAAAAGTTTTAAAAGACACCAAAACAGTGATGATCCTTGCATAGTGGCTTGGGATCAATAAAGTGGTATCAGAGCTTAGATTCATGCCAACCAGTGGGGATTAGCAGAGTTACAATAAGATGGATATTCTTATCAGGATTGAGGAGTGTGAAAAGGAATATAAAACCATCAATAATTTCAAAGGGCTCATAACATTCCAATGGTTCCTATCCTATAAAAATCCTAGTTAGAGAAAAAAGAAGATTGCAAGTGGGCTCAAGGCAATCAAGGAAATTAGAGCATCCTTTGGGTGGAATACCATGCCCACTAGGAGGGAAAAACAGAGAAACCACACACCCAGTAGGAGCACGCAACATTGCTACAGTTGCAAGGTGCCTTGGGAACCTAATCATAGGTGTAGAGGTAAGGGTAAGAAGCATATTGTTGAGGTACGAGAGGACAATGATGATGAGGCATGTGAGGATGGACTGATTGAGGCTTATCTGAAGCAGTCGGATGATGACAGTAACTCTGGCACAGAGGCTAGTGATAGTGACTCTACCTCGGAGGATAGCGATGATGACTCTTGCACGAGGGTCACTGATGCTTGCACGCTTGAGGAGGAGGATGATCCTTGTGTAGTGGATAGGCAGCTGGATGGACAGGACAATAGCCCAAGTGTCTCAGCAGACACGTCACATACCATTGATGACCTTACACCTTAGTAGAGTGGTGACACTAGTGAGGAGTCACACGTGTTAGCACCTAGAGATGATGAGCTTCCTATGGGGGCCATGACACATCTGGAACATGTTCAGAAACCCATGATAGCCATGTCAAATGAGGAGATCAGTGGCACGTCAGGTATGATGGATGAGCCTAGTGTGAGGGATGCACACCATGGACAAGTAGACCCACAGATCCAGGAGGAGGTACAGGACGTACATGCAGTTGACCCCACACATACAGGTCAGTTAGAGGAGATGGAGTCACAACTATTGGAGACTCCAGTGGTTGAGCAGATGGCAGAGATTGACAGGTGGATGGAGCACTTACTTCAAGGATCAGATTGCATGGATGAGGATGCACTCTTTGGCAGTCAGGATGACAATAGCACGTGTCTGGATACAGCTATATGGGATCCAGGTGCAGATGATAGTAGCAGGTTGAGTGCAGAGGAGGATACATCTGCTCATACAGGATATAGTGTGGGTCAGGGGGAGATGGCATCTAGTGATGGGATGCAGTGGCATACAGGAGTACCTAGTGGCATAGTAGACAACAGGCAGTTCATTAATTTATCTTCTGTAGAGAGTGTTGTTAGTGATGGCACTAGCAGTGAGAGGCATGAGGGGGTACCCTAGCATGACTATGATCAGGAGTCACACCACTTAGTAGCACAGTTGGGAGTTAGTGAGGCTATGATCAAGGAAACCACTAGACATATTGATGACATGCATGCAGTGATGGAATATTATGGTTGGAGAGCATCAGTGGCATAGGGTAGCTCAGATGGAGGATTTTCCATGGATGATTTTCACACTCTTCGGGAGGGAGTGTCTATGATGAGGAATGACTACCAACAGTTTTTGACAGACAGAGACTACCTACTGGGGATTGGCGAGTTGTATCATAGGGCTCTAAGGGGGCAGGAGTTGGATGTAGATCAACTCACTCGGGAGTTGGAGAGCGCTTGAGGATTCTTGAGAGGCACACAGACTGCCCTTCAAGAATCAAAGTCTATATCAGATGGGTCTCTTGAGGAGATTTGTCAGAGATCCACTTCATCTGTCTTAGTGGACAGTCAGATGTATCAGTCAGTCACATTGACAGAAGATGTTGATGATCTAGCAGAGTAGCACCATTTGATGGGGGACACTTCCATTTGTGTCTTGGGAGTGGTTGATCTCCATATAGAGATTGATCTAGCAGCATGCCCAGGATCGTTGATATAGCATGAGTCTGCAGAAGATGACATGAGTATGTCGGAGCATATGATGATGAGGGATAGTTCACAGAGTCATGTTGAGATGTATGGTGGCATTCAGAGGGGTATAGTGCCTTGCAGGGAGGAGACACACCTAGGGGAGCATGCAGATGTCACTCCTTTGTAGCAACACCTAGTTATGAGAGATCACCTTCACCATTTCAACAGTTGCCTGGGTGATGGGAGATGGAGAGTGGTTTACTAGCAGTTGGAGGAGTTTCTTTTCATTGTACCTGATGATTGGGGGTTAGTGATGACTACAGGTGAGTAGTAATCATGGATACCGATGGAAGAGCTTCTGGTCGAATCTTTGGGATTGACCAAAGCATGTGACGCCTTTCAGTCCTACAGTCAGCTGCAAATGTTTCTATTAGCTTGTCCTGACACTTTTATCATAGACAACAACATGAGGAGGGATAGGTCATGGCTGAGGGAATGGAGAGTGAGTAGGCTGAGACTTCAAGATAGGAGTACTCTTACGACATACAACAGGTCATAGGTGAACTGTGTTAGACAAATAGTTGAGACTTGGTGCGTGATGGTGACCATCATAGACCAGGTGACGACATATGAGAACATAGGGCTTCTGATAGTGATTAGCCTCACACATGAGCAGTTAGAGGAGATTGGAAGTGATAAACTTCCAAGTTTGCCATGGGACCCAAGAGTCTGTTTTGTTAGCACGATGTTCATGTTGACCCAGGTTGCACCAGAGAGCCACACACTCCACCTTGGTTTGGTTTGGAGTGGGTCTGCAGGTACTTGCCTTATGGGGTGAGACCTTTCCTTCTGCTTGATCATCATGGTAGATCATGGAGATGTTTGGATGGGTACTTCTTTTACATAGGTGTCTTCACTGATACAGTTTCTGGATATCAGGTCCAATGGTCACAGGTATTTTAGCTAGAGGACCCAGGAGAGGAGGGTTCAGAATTTATGCAGGGGGTAGACAGTCATGGTCAGAGTAGTGTAGTGTCAACATGAGGATCTTCAATAGAGGTTAGCATAGGACCCAGGAATTGCAGGATTGAGTAGTTCATTGATTGATAGGGGAAAGTGGACCATTGTAGGGGAAAGTCATTCTAGCTTTCCATTGAGCTTCAATGTTGAGAGGAGCGCATCGCTTGCGGGTGCCTCACAGAGGTCTTGTATCACCTCAGTCGGGTATCAGTATGTGCAGTTTATGGAGGCTGTGTGGATCTTGGTAGAGACTAGGTGGATGGGCTCACTCTAGGATGAGGCCATGTGTCAAGTACAGGATACTCACGGAGTTGGAGTATTTCAGGATTATGTGTCTTAGGGGCTAGCAGTTCATGACTTGATATGGGACCCAGGGGGCAACATGTGTGATTGTTCATCCTTGGATGGGTTCTACTATGTAACCCATAGGTTGACATGGGATCATGGCATTATACTTGATGGGATTTGGTTATTGCTTGAGGACAAGCAATTTTCTAGCAGGGAGGACTGTAATGTCCCCACTTTGGGACATCATCACAGTGCATATATTTATGATGACCAGAGTATCTAGATGGAAGTTATAGCAAGTACAGGGGTATTTGAGGCATTGTGGGGTCCAGCTTGCATTTCTCATCATATTCCATCATTATTAGCCATTCTGCACAGGTTGGCTTTTGTTCCGTTGCATTCTGACAATTTCCATGATTTTGATTATTTTGAGCTATAAGTCAATGGAATTAACTGAAGAGGTCATTTTGGGCACATTACGTGGAGGAACCTCTCAGTGTAATAGCTCATTGGAATTGAGAGGAGAAACACTACAGGATGGGATGGCTAGAAGTGACTTTCAGTGGCCAGGGAAGCCACAAGGAGAGATAAGGAGCTTTTCAGAGGTAAAAAGGTTAATTAATTAATTAAAGTGATTCAATTAAGTAATTAAATATTAATAAAATGAAAGTCACTTTGGAGGGACAAGGTGAGCCAAAAAGTATAAAAGGAAGGCAAGGGCCTCTACTCATCATTCATGTCTTTCTATCTTTTGATATCTGGCTTCTAGCTAGAAAGCCCAGCATTGGGGGTTTCGAGGGTTTTGACTTAACAAACCCTAGAGGACGATTCGGTGGTGAAAGATTCCACCTAACTTGTCCCAAGCTTGGTCTTGGAGATGCAATACGCTCCCACACCATTCTAGTTCCAGATCTACTCAGTTGCAGGAGGGGTCCACATCAGTTACTTGTGCAGATAGAGAGAGGGCGCACCATTCTTGGAGAGAGATTCATTGCAGGTGATTGGCAGGGCTTTTGGAGATTCTATCACTTGGGTTCTTCTTGCAGGGTCTTCACCATCAGTCCTAGTGCTTTTTGAGAGAGTTTTATGATACAGATGATTTGCTAGAGAATTGGGACGAATTGAAGAGAAGGAGGGCGTTTTTGAGATTCAAATTTAGTCAGTTTGGAGGGGTTACACTTCAGATCTGACCCTGAGACTTCACTTAGTGACTTGGAGTGTCCCAATCTATATTCCTGGGGAGTTTCAGAGCATTTGGAGGCCTCCTTCATCAAGGCCAAACTATCTAGGGTTTCAGTCATCCAGTAGAGCGCACCATTCAGTGGAGGAGTTCAGATCTACAGGGTTTGAGAGGGATCTTGGAGATTCGGGCACCTGGGCTGTTCTTGCCATCACCCAATCTACTGTTTGGCATCTTTCTTGAGGTGATTGGACATCTTTGGCACCAGGGCCGAATTGTTGAGGAGCTTCAACTATCCAACAGGACGTGGCATTGGTATTCATCTCTTATCCAGCCTTTGGAGGCTTATTTTGTATTGTCGGGAGCATTTTGTAGCAACTCTATTATCTATCTTCTTGGCCATCTGTTGAGCATTCCAGATTGGCATCTTCATTGTAGCAGGTTTCTCTATTTCATGAATAAAAGCAGTTTGAGATGTTTTGGCTTGTCTATCATATTGCATATGGTTGAGGTATGTTCCATGGTTGTCTCTTGTTATTTGCTACAAACATTCATATAAACACATCAGTAAACCCTAAGGCCGAAATCAAGAGGCCATTTTGCAAGTAAACACATCTAAACAATAGATCAACAAAGTGTTTGACGAAATACCTCACTCAGAAAAAGTTTTAAAAAAGACACCAAAACCGTGATGATCCTTGCATAATGGCTTGGGACCATTACATGAACAAGGGCAAGAACAACTTGCCAAAGATAGAATGGGACTCAAGCTTATTACCACTTATCTTATGATTGTTAAAGCATTAAGTGTGAAAGATAAAGCTTGAGAACTTAGATGTGTGCCTACACTATCAAGATATCCAACAACACATTAACTCAAGTGATGGCAAGTGGCCCTAAAGATGAAACAACATTAAAGAGAAAACCACTTACTATACCATTAAAGCATTAACCATTTAGTGTGTTGGATTAGAGCATGTAAACAAGATAGATCTTAAGATGGCTTAGAACATGCAAGTAAATTATACCCCAAGGGCTTAAGCTAAGGACTAATGTGTGAAGAGATCTAGATCTATATTTTAACCATTAAAGAATTAGAAACCCATCAACACATTACTTATCCTAGCTATACGATTTTGGGGGTTTTCTCTCCCAAGGTGTAGGCAATTATTAAACTTAGAAAAAGATTGAAAGAGAAAAGGAAAAGCAAGACAAACTACTCAATGGCACAAGGTGGAGGCAAGCCTACCTTTATTGTGCCAAAGAGGGTGAGAGGAGAGTAAGCAACACAACTATTAACAATATGCTCACTAACCCCACGTCCTAGGCTTAGAGGGTGATTTAAAAATGAGAAAACACTTGAAAAAAACTAATCCTAAGCTCACACGTGGGAGGTAGGCCATACCAATTCTCCTCCCAAGCTATGATCTAACAATACTAACTAGAAAGTGATGAAATTATGCACAATGAGCTAGAAAATTGAGGAGGAAGGTTGAGATTTGTTACCCACTTGAAGAGAAGGGTCTTGGAGTGTTGTGTGGATGATTTTGGGTAGCATAACCCCCTCAACCTATTAATAACCTGCAAAAATCAGCAAGCTATGCTTGCTGGAAAAGCTACACACAACCAACAATGTGAAGAAAAATTTATGTTTTTAGGGCAGAAATTTTTCTCATGAAAAATCTATGATAAAAGTGGATTAAAATGACCAATCTAAGATGTTAAGCTAGCTGAAATATTATATGGAGTGAACAACAAGAAAAGAATGAATAAAGAATGAGAAAGGAGTGTGAGTGTGCTTTGAGGGAGGACTCTTCCTTGAGACAATCCCAACAAAACCCTAGAAGCCAAACCTGCAAAACTTGACAAGATAATATGCATACAAGAAGATAATATGGCTGAATACTCTAACAAAATGAAATACTTGCACCCTATTAGCAAATCCACATATATAGATTAACAAGAATACTCGTTGTTAGATCTACCCAAGTAAAGCACTTTACCCAAGAATCTACTCTATGCAACCATAATTCCAAATTCACAATATTACCTCATGTGTAGGCAAGAACAAGAATACTCGTTGCTCTTCCAATATCTTCCAAAGTTTCTCTTTATTACTCAACAATAGATCTTGGAGAAATACTTGCTCCAAAACCCTAAAGAGCTAAAGAATGGATGAAAGATGGACAAGAAAGAGAGAGAGAGTGGTGAAAATCAAGTAGCATAACAATAGCTCAAGATATGGTGAAGAAATGAGTGAGGGAGGGGTTCTATTTATACTTGGGAAGGCAAAGCTACCCCTCTTGGATGAGTTACAAGTGTCACACATCAAAGAAAAGTCACTTTTAGGGTTTTGGTAAGTTAGGGTTTTGGCATGGATGGATGAAGTGGAAATGAGTTGGAGTGAGTTGGCAAGGCTTTGATAGGTGAAATGATGAGTTGTAGGGTCTAGGGAGGCACACCAAGGGATAGCATAAGTCTCCCATTAATTTTTTTACTTTTTGGAGGCTTTCTAGAAGGTAGGCACACCACTCTAGGAAAAGTGATGTTTTTGCTTAATGGCTAGGTGAGGGGGTGATGTGAGGGTTGGAAAAGGTTAGGAAAGGTTAGGAAAAATCTCTTTCACCTTTATCCATCTTTACTTTCCCCTATTTTCTCAAAATTACAAAAAATGACATTTTACCTATGTCATGACTTAGCAATTAAAATTGTTGTTTTTGACTGACTGAGACTCCTGGTGGACAAACACCTAGCCAAAGTTGTCCGACTGAGCTGAAACTTGGTCCAAGGGTGTAGGGGGTCTCATTCCATTTCTTTTGAACACAAATACCCCTATCAAAAGTCCAAGGACCTAGTTTTTACAATTTTTGCTCAAAATTAATTAATTAAATAAATAATTAAACCTTCAAACTTAGGAAAATTAATTAATTAAAATATATATATCTAGAATCAACGGAATTCCGCAAAACTTTCTAAGACTTCATGCATGGTCATTTACATCATTCCTAAGCAATAGTTACCAGAGGATAAGCTCATTACAACGCCTTTCACCACTTTGGAGGAATTATTGCAAGTGTGAGGGAAAAACTCAAGGGAAATCAATAAGGCTGAAAAACCCAATTGATAACATAAGGATAAAAAACCCTCGGTGAAACGAACTCTCCCAGTGAACCCATCCCAAGGTAACTTACCTAAATATGGCCTATGCAGACCTATTACATTATTGACCCACGCAGTGGTGCGGAAATTCCATTTACAAAAAGAAGTGTTGGGGCCAGAAATGCCCTATAGAACCAAATAATCTTCAACAAATGAGAATCTGATGATGCATCTCTTAATGGCACATAGAGTTGACCCCCCTACTTGGATAGGCGGTCAACAGTGCATAAATATGAAAATACAACCAATAAATAAGATGCATAAGATGTCAAGTGGTCACATATCATTACTAAACTGAAAATTTTGAAACATGTTCCTGATAGGATGATAATAGATACAAAATCACATCAACTGATCAAAATAAATGTATCTCATGAGATGAATCATCATGAGGCATCTAGATACTAAATAGTACATGATAAAATGAAAATGATAGATCATAGGAATCCAAATCATTGATTCCCTCTATGTCGTGTTGCTGCTACTTTTCTAGCCCTTTTACGGGTAAAGGGTGTTAATGTTTAAGCCATTATTATAGATGTTTTCATTTCATTAGATAACAATAGCATAATCCAAGATCACTGAGAAATACACAATCACAAGAGACACAACATTTATCCTGGGAAACCCTCTAGGGGAAGAAAACCCAACAAAACTTCCTTAATATAGTAGCCAATACAATGCCAAGAGATCTCTATGCTAAAACATAAATTCCTCTCCAAGATATGTGCCACTCTCTCTCTCCTTTGCCGGTAACAGATCAAAAATTGTCTCTCAAACTGAGCAAGTGAGTTGTGTCTAAGTGAGGCGCTAGCCTCCTTTATTTATACAAGTCTGGCACGTGTGAAGTGTCTCTTTACTCGCAGGGCCGACTTCTCCAACTGGGTGGGTAAACCCACCTTTATTATATTTTTGGGTATGTTTATTCACTGTTGGGGCCGACTTCTTATTCTGCCTATTATAATTTTCTTTTGACCAATCCGCAAAAGGGGATTTGGTCCTATTACAATAACCGACATGATCAATCCACAATGGGGATTGATCCTATGAATAATATATCAATAATAATAAGAATACTCTTTGCAGTTACAATATTTCAACACTCCCCCTTAACAAGAAGGGTATTCTTCAGCAGCATCATGCGAGAGAGAGAGGACAACATCATCAATAGCATCAAATGGGAGGATAACATCTTCAATATCATCTTGGCTGGTGTATCTATAAATCATCGGAAGTTTTCTTCATCAGCAATGTTATCCACCAGGTTGCACAAGCTGGATTTCCTGAAGAGCCACCAAAGAATGAGCAGGCAATGCTCATACATGCAGAATACAGTGATTCAGCAGGCCCTTAAAAGGCCCCTTTTTCCGTATTTCCACTGTTGTAATAAGTGTTCTAAGTNNNNGTGTATAAGGCGGCAACAAGCAACATCATCATTCTCAAAGGAATGCCATCATCATCTGCATCAATATGTATTAGTATAAAAACTGATACATCATCATCATCACAACACAAGGCTGGCTCATCATAATACAAGACTGGCTTTAGGTCACAACTGTCACGTTGCAAGCTCAGTACTTGTCTCATCTCATCGTCTTGCTTTACGTCACAACACTCAAGCTGGAAGCAAGATACTCATCCTGCTTTACGTCACAACCATCAGGTTGGAAGCAGGATACTAGATTGGCTTTACATCACAGTTGTCCAGCCGGAAGCTTAGTGCTAGTCTCATCATATCATCTTGCTTTACGTCTGACAACTCGGTCAGAAGCAAGGAACATCTCATCTTGCTTTACGTCTGACACTGGGTCAGAAGCAAGGAACATCTCATCTTGCTTTACGTCTGACAACTCGGTCAGAAGAAATGAACATCTCATATTGCTTTACATCTGACAACTTGGTCAGAAGCAAGGAACATCTCATCTTGCTTTACGTCTGACGACTAAGTTAGAAGCAATGAACATCTTGCTTTACGTCTGACAACTAGGTCAGAAGCAAGGAACACATCACATCTTGCTTTACGTCTGACAACTAGGTCAGAAGCAAGGAACATCTTTCTTTACGTCTGACAACTAGGTCAGAAGCAAGGAACATCACATCTACTCCCCCTTTCGAGGAAGGTCCTTTCGGACTATGCCAAGCTTATCTCGGAAGTACTCAAACTTTACACGAGATAGAGGCTTGGTCAATACGTCAGCAACCTGTTCATCCGTGCTAATGTACTGGAGCTTCAAGGCTCCTCTATGTACCATGTCGTGGATGTAATGATAGTGGATCTCTATGTGCTTCGACCTGTCGTGGAATACAGGATTCTCTGTCATCTTTATGCAGCTCTGGTTGTCACATAGAATCATGATTGCTCTCATCTCCAAGTCAAATAGGCCAGTCAACAAATTTCGAAGCCATATAGCTTCGTAGCTAGCAGAACATGCAGCAATGTATTCTGCTTCCGCTGTGCTGAGAGCAATACTAGATTGCTTCCTACTCTGCCACGAAATCATAGCTGATCCCAAACTGAAACAACATCCTGAAGTGCTTTTCCTGTATGAAACACTTCTTGCCCAATCTGCATCAGTATATCCACTCAATATGAAATTATGATCTCCATCATAGATGAGACCATAATCTATTGTACCTTTGAGGTACCTCATCACGTGTTTTGCAGCCACTAGGTGAACACGTCTGGGTTCTACCAGAAACTAACTCAGGGTGTTCATGACAAAACAAATGTCTGGTCTGGTGTTCGTCAGGTACATCAACGATCCAATAATCTGTCTATACAGTGTGGCATCAATCAATTCTGACGACGTATCGACCAACAGCTTTAGCTTCGCTTCCATGGGTGTATTCATGGGCTTGCATTCCAGCATGTCGAATCTCTTTAAGATTTCGACCGTGTACTTCACTTGGTTAAGTAAGATCCTCTCAGGACTCTGCCATACCTCAAGACCTAAGAAGTAATGCATTAGGCCGAGGTCTTTCATTTCAAATTCCGAGGCAAGTCTCTTTTTACATTCAGCGATGAGCTTTTCTTCTCCAGTTAAGAATAAGTCATCCACATATAGCAGTAAGATTATTGGCTCGTTATTCATAATTTTGAAGTAGAGATAGAAGTAAGATTATTGGCTCGTCAAGAAACTTTCTATACGGCCATACCAAGCTCTAGGAGCTTGCTTCAATCCGTATAAGGCTTTCTTCAATCTGTAGACATGAGACTTCCTGTCTTCAACCTCAAATCCTTGAGGTTGCTCTATAGACACTTCCTCTTCGATGACACCGTTTAGGAAAGCTATCTTCACGTCCATCTAGTGCAGCTTCCACTTCATCTTAGCTGCAAGAGATATGATGGTCCTGATCAAAGTGTATCTGGCCACAGGAGCGAATGTCTCTTCATAGTCAATGCCTTCCTTCTGGGAAAAGCCACGAGCGATAAATCTTGCTTTATACTTCTCAATACTTCCATCGACAACATGTTTTATTTTGAAGAGCCATCTGGAGGATACCACATCTTTATTCTTTGGTTTGGGAACTATTTCCCATACTTCGTTCTTCATTATGGATTGGTATTCCTCTATCATGGCATCTGCCCATTCTTTCCTTTGAATGGCTTCTTCAAAACAGGTAGGCTCCTCTTTTAGGAGGTCACACATCAAAGTCATATAACTGGAGAATGGCTTTGGTCTTTTCACCTATCTCGTGGTTCCTTGGGGAACACCGTACTTCTCTCCATCTTGAATAAGATCTCTAGCCCAGGCTGGCTTTCTTTTATGGAGGATCATCATCTGATGAGGTTCTTTCACTTCTACTATATCATGGTCTTCTAGAAGTTCCTCATCAGGGCAAGCTACGACTTCCCTCTCTGGTTCTACAGTGCTGGGAACCTCCCTCATTGCAGTATGGGGGATTACAGGTTCCTCTTCATATACCTCTTCAAGCTGGCATATTTTAGATTTCTTATGCGCTGCATCTTCATCGAAGGTCACATCCCTACTGATCTCAATGTGATGTTGACCTGGTATATAGATCGTGAAGGCCTTGGAGGCCTCACAGTATCCCACAAATATTCCCTTCTTTCCTGAAGGGTCTAGCTTGTTTCTCTTTTCTTTAGGTATATGAATAAACACTGGACAACCAAATATTTTGAGATCGCTTACCTCTGGCTTCTTTTCGGTGAACATCTCTTCCGGTGTCTTGAGCCCAAGTGCACTATGGGATAATCGGTTCTACACATAAACAACTGCCATCGCTGCTTCTGCCCATAAGCACATAGGAAGATCTTGATCATGGATCATAGTCTTCACAGCTTCCAGTATGGTTCTGTTCTTTCGTTCAGCTACACTGTTTTGTTGGGGATTATAGGGAGTAGTGAGTTCCCTCTTGATTCCAACATCTTTGCAGAAGTTCACAAACTCTTTTGAGGTATATTCTCCTCCATTATTTGACCTGAGTATCTTGATCTTTCTTTGAGAAAGGTTCTCTATCCAGGCTTTGAATTCCTTGAACATACTGAACACTTCATGTTTAGTCTTCAAGAAATATATCCAGGTTTTATGAGAGTAATCATCAATGAATGATACATAATATACATACCTGCTAATGGAGGATGATGGCATTGGGCCACACACATCTGAATGGATGAGTTCTAGGACTCCTTCTGTCTTGTTGTCCTGCTTCGGAAAAGGGTTCTTGATATTCTTCCCTTCTGCACATCCATTGCATACGCCTTTATGGTCACCTTTGAGTTTTGGTAAACCTGTGACCGCTTTGCATATGTATGGTAGTGCCTTGTAGTTGATGTGGGCTAATCTTCTATGCCAAAGTTCACATGAGTTTTCAATGGCATGGGTCATGACAGCGTCTGAGCGTCTTCTTGTCTGGCTGGAAAAAAATTGCATAATGTGTCCCATCTTGTCACAATGATAGCATTGTACAGATGAGTAGTCTCTTTCCTTTCGTTGTCCTTTCTTCTGAAATCTCCTTGGATGAGATTCTTTATGGTTGAATTTATTTGATTGTTGAGGCTCTTTATGAGTCTCCTTTTGGAAGTAGGGTTTCTTCCTTTGTCCTTTGGTGTGAGTAGCTAGGGCTTGATCATCATCCTTGGCTAGTAACGCTTCCCAATTCGCTACTCTTGTTTCTTCTTGGATGCATTCTTCCCATAGGCTGTCGAACTTTAGTTTCTCCTTTCTGGAACATATCGTTTGGATGAAAGCATCCCAAGGTCTTGTGAGACCATTTAGGGTCGTCATTATAAGTTCGTCTTCATCTATGGTATCTCCAATAGCTTCTAGTTGTTCTTTGAATTCTGAGATTCTAGAGAAATATTCCTGAATCATTTCTCCTTTATGCATCCTTGTATTCTTTAGTTGGGTTCTGAGATTCATCTTCTGGTTCATGTTATTTCCTTCGTATAATCTAGTCAAGGCATCAAACATTTCTTTCGGGGTCTTCTTAGATGACATATAAGGGATTCAATGGTCTTTGATTGAATTTGCAATGATTCTTTTGGCCCTTATTGTGTCCTTTTGATGCTTTGCCTTTTCTGCAGCATCTTCGGGTTCCAGTAATTCTTCCTTGACAAATCTTGCTAGGTCATTCTCTTCAAGAATGAGGCCAATTCTATACTTCTAGGCACAAAAGTTTTCCACTCCTTCTAACTTGTCAACAAGCTTAATGCTCGCAGACATCTTTACTTGGAGCTAGGAAAATGATTGAAAAATGAAAGTGCTCAAAATAAAAAAACTAAACTTACCAGGAGATGCGCTTGGCTGAGGCGAGCTGCCTGGTGTGTTTGGATCTGAGAAAATCCAACTTTTTCCCCTTCAAATCTGATCTGCGGATTTTTGGATTGGTGCTTCTGGTACCTCTGGTACTTTGGTATTGGTTTTCTGGTACTTTGTGAAACTAGGGTTTCACTTTTTATGAGATCCAGCCACTGAAAAGGTGCGCTGATGATGCCAAATTGATCCTTAGGGGAGGGCACAACTTTCTAGATAGTTTTAGGGATGAAAAGATTCACTTTTGAAAAAAAAAAATGTTTAAGCCATTATTATATATGTTTGCATTTCATTAGATAACAATAGCATAATCCAAGATCACTGAGAAATACACAATCACAAGAGACACAACATTTATCCTAGGAAACCCTCTAGGGGAAGAAAACCCAGGAAAACTTCCTTAATATAGATAGCCAATACAATGCCAAGAGATCTCTATGCTAAAACAGAAAGTCCTCTCCAAGATATGCACCACTCTCTCTCTCCTTGCTGATAACAGATTAGAACTTGTCTCTCAAACTGAGCAAGTGAGTTGTGTCTAAGTGAGGTGCTAGCCTCCTTTATTTATACAAGTCTGGCACGTGTGAAGTGTCTCTTCACTAGCAGGGATGACTTCTCCAACTGGGTGGGTAAACCCACCTTTATTATATTTCTGGGTCTCTTTATTAACTGCTGGGGTCAACTTCTTATTCTGCCTATTATAATTGTCTTTTGACCAATCCACAAAAGGGGATTTGGTCCTATTACAATAACCGACATGATCAATCCACAAATATATCAATAATAATAAGAATACTCTTTGCAGTTACAATATTTCAACAAAGGGCACCAATTTTCCTATGGAAGCAGTAGGTGGTCATGGAGGTACTCTATGTGAGCTTGGAGTGGAAGCTCCAGTTGCTCCAGATGCTCCATCTGAGGTGGTAAGTGATGGGGATGAGGTGGAAGGAAAAGTGTTTTGCCCCCTCCCAGTCCCAATGGACCCAAGTCCAACTCCAGGTATGGCTCTCCGTGGAGGTCGTGGTGGCATTGGATCCATTGGAAGTCCAATCTCCTCCTCAGCCTTTGTATCCACTGGAAGTGGAACATCATCCTCCTCCTCTATTTCCCCCTTCTCCCTCAAATCATCTGCATGCTTCTCCAACCACTCGGGGGCCTTGTCCATCTCAGGCTCCTGAATCTCCACCCTCCACTGACCGGTGGTGTCAATGTTATCCAATGAAATGGCTTCTATGTCAGGTTCTTTGTCAAGTTGCTTCACCCACAACCTTAGATTGTAGTAGACATATACCAAGTCATTAAGGGGCTGGGTACCTAACCTGTATGAACATTGAGACTATAGTTAGTGATGGTAAATAAATAGTAAATACTAAATTGTAAAAATTAAAATTAAAAAAAATATAAACAATTTAAATTTTGATTGTTGCATTTTTTAACATTTCTAACCTGTTGCGCTTCTTGAAGTGTATCTTTTCAAAGACACTCCAATTGCGCTCACACCATGAAGAACTACAAGTTTGACTAAGCATTCGAACGACAAGTTTCTGCAACTTTGGGAGCTTTCCACCATAGTGTTTACACCAGACATCTACAATGAATAAAATGAAAGGAAGACAACGAATTATATTTCGGATTTCCATCAAGTAATAAATGTCATATATAATATATAGAAAGAAATAAACAAAATTTGAAATTGAAGCTTACTTGGCATCCTTGTGGTCCTATCTTGGACAACCATATCATAGCCCAACATCCCGGATGCCATCCTATATATCTCATTCTGTCTAGAAATATCTGAGCGTTCAGCTGGAGTCAACACCATTCTCTGAACACACTGGAGGAAACCATCAATGAACTCACCATCAAAATTAAATCCACAAGCATAAGCGAATGGAGGGTTGAGGTACAGCCCTGCTGCATGAATGGGACGATGGAGAGTGTTATTCCATCGCTCATCAATCACACCCCATATCTCAGCTCTCTTGGTGAGTCCTCCCCCCCCTTGTTCTCATAGTATCGGTAGATAGCTTCCTTGGCCCTATCCATGGCCTCATACAAGTAGCCCATTGCGGGCTTCTCACCATCAACCAATCAAATAACCTTTACCAAAGGTTCACTAATGGTACATACCTCCCCTACTCCACTCCAGAATCTCAGGTCATGTCCCACAAGTTGGGCTATGGCTTGCCCATCTTGTTTGGTGCTATAGACACAAGCAACCCACTCATTAGAAAGTACCATTCTTTGTAAGTCCAACATACTATTGAGGAGCGACTGAAGAGAAATGAAGCTCATGGAAAAACGTGTGATTGCGGGACACACCAACTCTCTGTTCCCATGTGAATTGTCTCATGAGTGAAATAACATATGTGTGATTATATATATATATTTTGTCACACTCCGAGCTGAATCAATGATTTCCTTGATCCAAAGAAGTTTTTCCATGTCCTCTAGCATCAAATCAATGCAATGGGCGGCAGAAGGACTCCAATACAAGGATGGATACCTCTGCATAAGCATCCTCCCAGCAGCAACATAATTAGCAGTATTGTCCGTGATGACTTGGACAACATACTATGGGCCTATCTCTCGGATAAATACATCCAACAACTCACATAATAATTGTGCATCCTTTGTATATGCAATTGCATCAACACTTTTGATAAACATTGTCCCCTTGGGACAATTAACCAAGAATTTTAGAATTGATCTGCTCTTCCCATCAGTCCACCCATCCGAAATCACGGTGCATCCGGTGGTCTTCCATGTTTCCCTGAGCTAAGCTAATCTTTCTGTGCAGTCAGCCTTTTCCCCTTGAAGGAGATGCCCTCTCAAATATTGATAGGAAGGGCCCCTATACCACGAGTCAACAATTGCAACAGCTTTAAACATGGAATGGTAGAAGGGGTTATTGGCAATGTTAAAAGGTATATCACTCCAAATAAAACATTTGGCCACAATCTTGTCAGCCTCCTTCGTCTCTTTTCTTTTAATCAATGACGGAATAGAAGGTTGCCCCCCAGGTGTTGACCTCAGCACAAAGTAAGATGAGGTTGATGAGGGGACTGCGGAAGTTGAGAGCCCTATGGCTGAAGAGTGGGATTGTGGTACTGGTCCCCCCTCATAGGCACTTGTTCTAGTGTATCTATTTGCAGTGGAACGTTCAAGTTCTTTTTTGCGAGCCTCGGTCGCATCCCTCTTATTAGCCATATCAATGAGTGATTGGTTTGCAATACACATAATTTTCAGCGTACTGTTTGGACAAGCATCCACATCAAACCCATGGATTTTGGCAAGGTGGTATTTCAAGCGGCTAATTCCTGCAAAAATCCTTTTTCCACAAAGATTGCATGTCAATACTTGTCTATTGGGAGGTTGCACTGGTTAACCATACACCCACATTGGATCTAATGCCTTCGGCATTTTGTTTAGATGAAAATATTAAACCCATGGCACAAAAAAAAATAAAAAATAAACACACGATAATGTAAAGGTTAAATAATAAGAGCTAGATGAATTAGAATGATTGAATCTTCCATTCAAAAACAATAAGAAGATGCACATTGCAAACCCTAGCCTAACTCTAAAAATTTAAAAAACAAAGTTCAAATCTTCAAGTTCAAACTTCAAACAAATGAAAGAAAAACGTTTTTGATCATACCTGGAAATTTTGATCTCTCCGTTGGTGCTAATGGAAGCAATATCCTTGGCTTTTTCCTCCTTGGATAGATTCACAATGGCTTTCCTCACACCTCTCTAGCTCTCTCACACTTCACAAATGAAACATTGAGCAAAAAAAGGCACCCGCGACCTCTAAAACCCCCTCACGCGTACTTTATCCACAAAAAAACCCAGCAGCCTGAAATATTCCATCGACCCGCGACACATTGGGAATATTTCACGAGTTAGTGAATGTGTCGCGACACATTAAAAGTTTCGGAAGTGTTGTGGAATATTCCAAGGAAAATGTCGGCCAGGTGAAAATGTTGGCGACATATCCGACATTTCCTAGATAACGACGATATATTCAATAGTGATCCTAATCCAATGAACATGAGATATCCACAATGAAAGATGTTGCTTGAGAAGTGAGTTGCTTGAAAGTAACTTGCTTAAAATAATTTAAAAGTAAATTGCCTTAAAATATGATTGCAAAACTTGAAAGGTAAATTTGCTTGAAATATAAATTACACAACTTTGAGATTGCTTGAAAAGTAAACTTGAGATGCTATGTTGTGAATTAAATTGCTTGAAAATGTAATTGCAAATGTTGTGAATGTAGTGTTTAGGTTAATTTTAGTAAATTTTAAGTCTCTCTTCGATTAGGGGGATCAGATGTGATAGATTGAAGCCTAGACTATGTGACTACTCCAAACCGTTATCCTCTCAACCAAAAGGAAGTGTTGGGTGCTTAATAAGCAAGGAAAACAAGGCCTTACCCTAGCTCCACAGATCAAATCCAAAGAGCAAGTGTACTCAACCCGGGGGACACCTAGTGCTGTGAGATCATCCCTGACCTAGCACCCCAAGTATCTTCCTCAAGCCTCATTTTTGATGGTGGAAACAATAATGATTGAATGGCTAATTACTAAACTCCCAACCTTTGCCCTTTCTTGTCACCCAAGATCCACAAAGTGGCAAGGGGAGAGAATATGGGGCAAAAATGGAGCACATAAATATTACTTTTGCAATGATTTTAAAATTATACAAGCCTTCCGTTATTGCAAGGATGACTTATGCCAAGTTCTTGCAAGGTGGGGAAAAAATAAATAATTGAAATGCTTTGTAGTTTGCTTAGAAAATGAAATTGCAACCCCACAACAATGACATGAGTGGAGGCACATTGCCTACTGTTTTGGCCAAGGTGGGTGTAATAAAAGAATTAAAACGACTTGAAAACAAAAACAACCTCAACAATGGCACAAGTGGAGACACAATGCCTACCGTTTTGGCCAAGGTGGGTGTGAAAGGAAAAACAAGAAATAAAACTACTTCTAGCCTTCACGATTTTGCAAGGATGGCTTAGGCTACTCTCTTTGCAAGGTGTGGACAATTAATTCTAACTATTACAATATCAGATTTTTTATGTAAATTAAGAGAAGACACACCCAAGAGACTCTCAAGGGTGGCTTACAATGACTTAAAGGTAGAAGAAGAAGGGGGATATAATATCCCAACTTTAGGATGCCTTTTGAGGGCCTTTGGGGCTCAATACCAATAGTTTTTCCTCCTTGTAGCTAAAAATCTGTGTAAAAAACAAGAAGGTATATTTTATAGGAAAAACTACAAAACCAAGAAACTTGTTAACTTGATATTAGCCCAATAAAACACCGATTTAAATGTAAATTTATGAATATGAAAATAATACTCTTAGTGTCTATTCTATGCCATAACAATGCTTAGAAATGAAGGAAAGGAAGAGAAGAAAGTTAGATAAATTTTGGAAACTTTGAATAATTGAAAAGAGTGAGTTTTCTACTCTAAAACCACTCCTTTAATCCTCTAGTGATCCCCAAACAAGCTTGCCTTTGCTACACAAGGAAACAAGGAGGTGAGAGCATCCAAAAAGCTTGTAAAATACATTGCAAACTTTAAAAGAAACTACCACAAGATCGATAGCAATACTACTACTAATATCACCCAAGCAAAATACTTTGCTTGAGTCTCCAAGTAGAACTTAGTGAAAGAAAAATGCAAAAATGAAATGGAAATGTATCACCTCACAAGAACCAATAAGGCACCAAGAAGACTCCCAATGCATACCATAGATTTTTCAAAGCTTCCTTTATTATCCACAAATTGTTGCCACAAATACTTGTAGAAAGATTTACACATGAGAGCATGAGAGAGAGAGAGGGAAAGGATGAGAGAAATTTTGGCATAATAGACTTACTCCAGGATATTATTATCAAATGAGGGGGAGAGGGTCTCTTTTATAGGTGAGGATGGGGAGAGACCCCACTTGGATGTGCTCCAAGTGGCATCCATCCATGGGAGGAGGGTCACATCAAGAGGGGCACACTTCTAGGTTAGCTCCTCAG
>CBVK0100184556.1:782-19439 GCA_900067695.1 Picea abies
TACGTCCACTAGATAAATTTCCAGGTCCTTCCTTTATTATTATCCAACAAATGAAGGGATACAACCTACAACATACTCATTGTAACTTCCTCTTCTTTCTCTCATTGTCTCATCTCTGAGAATACAATATTCACTCACTCACACAACCGCAATATAATTCCTTCATACATAAAATAGGATTGTCATCTAGGGAAAAAATCCCTAACATAACTTCTATCGTCAAATCTGCGACCTTATAATGAATGGTCCAGATTGGCTATGAAATTACAATATTTTACAAGGAAAATTTTCCCAAAATTTCTCTTTGGGGTAACTGCCCCTGAATCCTCCACCGGGGGGGATACAAAATTTCTCTCCCTCCCACCCTGAACCCCCCTAGCGAGAGAAGTGGGGGGGAAAGCACCCCCAGACCCCCCCTGTCAGATGATGGGGTCCAAACGTAGTTGAAACAAGACCTATGAATCAAGAATATAATCAGGCTCCACAACCAACACCTTTCCCATTTGAAACTTTCTCTTGTAAAATTTTCATTTTCCATGTCAATATGACATGTGATCTTACTCTTCTATTCATGGCATGCTATAAAACCACAAGTCAAGGTTTACCCCATGTTAACTTATTATTTTCCTTTTGTTTGAATTATTTTGGTGTTTGGTTGTTTAATATAGTCTCTAATTTCTCTAACTGCTTCAGTCAATTCAGTTTCTGAGGGGATAAATGAAAAATATTTGATAAAATTTTCTCTAAGATATTCAAAGTGAATGTTTCACCATGTGCCTCTTCTATTTTGTACCACTTGTATGGGATATTATCCAATGTATCGAGAAACATGTGAGGCTATACTCTTTTGTATTTGTACCCAATTATTCTCCCTTGTCTCTCACAATATTCAATATGGGTGAGAGGGTTGAATCCTAGATTGAACTTAGGTATGATTCCTATAGATGATAGTTTCTTTCCATGAAAACATTCGTCAATGTATGTGGTTGCAACAATCCATGTTTTCAATTAGGACACATGCATATCCCACCATCTTATGTCTTGTCCTATGAAAGAATAAACCATATTCTATAGTCGGCCTTGCTCTTTGACCATATTGGACACCTCATCGATGCACACTGATGGAGATTCTCTCTCCTTAAACCACAATAGGGGGGTTAATTTAAACTTGAAATTTGTGGGTATTAAACTCTGATTTTGTTCAATTTTATTATCACATACTATAGGTACTATTCTAACTAAGAAGTATGAATATCATTTATCTTTAAAGATGGCTTCATTCAACCAACATTCTTTGGTTTTTGATTCATAGTTTTCTAGTTTCTATTCATATAGTTCGGTGTCCAAGTTATCACAAATCGACAGAGGTGAACCATGCAATAATTCTCCTTGTATATTGGGTTTGACATTATCACGATCTCCTTGGATGATTTGGTATATATTCCTATCCTCATTCTCTTTTTCCTAGTTTCTATCCATAGTTTTCCCTCCCTGGGATCCAAGGGTATGCAAATTGTTTTTCCATTTCCTTTAATTTTGATTCGGTCTCTTTTGATGGAAATAGTTTCTTTAATATTTCTTCTCCATGAACATCCAACCAATGTTGAGTAGGTGAGGATAAATTCAACCTAATTGATTACGTCAAACTAAAACAATGTCGGTATTCCCATGATAATAGTTTATGCATTCCTTAATATGTCGATGGGTTGAACAAATCATTGATGCATGAGTTTCAAGAAGTTCTTCGATCTTATTAGTTCATTTATTCCCATTTTGATCCAATTTTCCTTAGGGATAATACTCACCTATGCACCAAAGTCAACCAATGCTTGTGGAATAATAAATTCATCTACTTCAAGGTCAACTTGTGGGTCATAGTCATGTTGGATATTTTCTTGAGTGCTTTGTCTTATATTTTTGCATGTTCTTTGCTCTTCTTTGCATTCTTTCAATATGTTCAGTAGTTCCAATAAATGAGTGACTAACTACTCCTATATTAATATCTTAAGGAATTCATCTAGGATTGCATCTTTCATCCCTTCCTAGCACTACATTTGTTGACATTATCTTTGCTTCTCCTCATCTTCTTGGTTGAAAAATCTGAGTGCTTCTCTCATAGTATTTTTGTGGATTAGGGTACCCCTGATCTTTCTTGATAGGTTTAGTTTGTGATATTTTCGGTATATCACCCTCTCAAGTGACACCGGATATTTTGATGACATTTAAATTTTTGGTGTTAAGGAATTCATGCTTAGGAATGGTTTTGAGGAGATTGACATTTCTCCCGTTTCTAAATTTCTCCAACATGATTTGACAGTCCTCTAGGGAGTGAGCACCAACTCTGCATATATTACAAAATTTCAATTCAATTCTTTCTTTTACTAGGAAATTAGGGATTATATCATCATCCTTCAAACAAATAAATACATAGGCTTTGTCGAATATTCCTTGAATGCATCCTCCTCAACCATATTGACCATGGTATCTACCCCTATAACTACCTCTTCCTTGGTATATGCCTCCTTGACCTTGATAACCACCTCCTCTTCCTTGTTATTTTCCTCCTCTATCACCTTGATCTTGGTTCTATTACAAAGTTTTTGCATGATAGACAATGTGATAATTGGACTTGTTTCTCCCATTTATTTGGAATTCTTGTGTATTGTGGGTAGTTTCCTCGCATATGGCACACCATTTTGGTTTTTCATTTTTTCAGGTTGTTTGGGAATTCCTTCATGGTGTGGTTTGTGATGACTTGGAATATTTCACAACAATATTCTATCTAGACCCTTCGAATTTCAGATACTCTTTCATTTTTTCACAATATTCACAATAGTCTTTGGTTTGTCCATTCACATAGATTGTGCACCAAAGATTCACTTCGTTGAACAACAAGATTTTAGAGTGTTTTTTTATATCATTTCTATTTTTTATTCAAATTTTCTATCTATAGACGACGTAGTCCAATATTCATCTAATTCTATCTATTGATATTTTTTTAGGGCATCCTCACAAGTTTGGATCTCATGCATTTGCAAATGTGCCTGAATTTTTTGAAGGAGACCTACCACAAACCATTGTACTAGAAACTCCTTATTGATCATGTGAGGGATCTTATTGAGTAAACAATTGAATCTTTTTTTGTATTCCCTAACATACTTGTTCTCACTCTAAGGTTTTTGCAAGACTACTCACATGCCACAAATCAAAATTGTGTGCATGCCAAGAGTTTGGACCACATGATGCCACGTTTTAGTGCCTACACCAATCAATGATCTACTACACATGCCAATCGGTTTTGTATTGCTCACCNTGNAATGATCTACTACACATGCCAATCGGTTTTGTATTGCTCACAAAGACTTGTAAAGTTTGCATGCATGCCAAATGCCGAAAGATATTTAGTAATGATTGTAACCATTTTTGTAACAAATTGATTGGTGATGGTCGAGGTTGTGGGTGAGTTGGAAAGCTTTTTATGATTGTCATTCTTTGGTAGAGATAAGAGGAGTGCATGCAAATATGTAAGGGTTGGNNTTTTGGTTAACTAAGAGTTCATTGTTATGTTAGTTGTATATGAGTTATAGTTTCAATTAATCATTGTATCAGTTCTAGTTATGTTTTTCTTCAATAGTTTTTTAGGTGATGTTTTGTGAATATGGGAGAGAAAGTAGACCGAGATATGAGTGCATTTCTAGTCTTTGGTTCACTTAGAATGTGCCCCGAGAAAGCTTTGGATATATGTGTATTGAAATATATTTGATTGATGTTGAGATTAATGAATGAAGCATGAAACACCTTTGTCTCTATATATCATGGACTCTAGTTTGAATGTATTTTTGTTATGTAGTATTCTATGCAATACTTATATGGATGTTATGAATGAATGTGAAATGAATTCATGGTTCTAAGTTGGATGTTTCTTGTCGATACCGTTCCTTCATGATTTGTACAAAGCCTATGGTCTTTGTGATTTTCATGGAATCTTATGTGAGACCTTCTTTAATCCTTAAATATTGAATATGTTGGAACCTATGGGGTATTTGTTGGTAAAGAATTTCAAACCATGGGTTTGAAACCCTGAGCCAAAAATTGGTTCCATTTCCGAGAGTTGAAGGTTGTGTGCTAAATGTTGAAGGAAGGACATGACATGGAAACCTTCTAGGAAGGAGATAAAAGACTGGATCTCTATGAGGAGGATGAGTTAATGTGACGAGAGAACAAGAATATATAGATCCACCTTGAGAGATGGAAAAAAAAGGTACATATATTCATATCTACATGAAATTTTATTTTTCAAGTTTCCTTGTTTATTTCATGACTGATAAAGAGATAGATAAATATTAACTCTATATGGAGATCCCAAGAACCATTGATTTGGGATCAATATGTGGTCAATAGATTGAAATATATGTATAATAAGTAGGTCAGATCCATTTATTTCTAGTTTTATCATGTGAAATAAGGGTATATTGTGGAGTTTGCAGTTGAATACAATGAATCTTTTAGTAGTGCTGAAAGAAATTTTGCAGTAAGCTGTAGAAGGATACTATTGGAGGAAATACCTCTATGGATCAAAATGATATTCATGGAGAAGGGGATAATGCACATGGATCTTGATAGGATAGTAGATAAAACCCCACCATGCAAGGGGGGGATGGAAACATGGGGAAATAAAATGAGATGAGGTGAGAGAGAATGGATCTAGAAGAGAAGAGGAGAAGAAGAGCCAAGAAATACTCAATAAGATTCAAGTTAAGGAGGTGAGTCAAGAAGAGAAGAAAACAAAATAAAGAAATAGGTGATGAATGAGTAATAAGATCCAAGATTAAGAGAAGATAAATTGCACTAGAAGGGTGTGCGAGAGAAAGATTTGTGCGAGAGAGAAGCACATAATAAGAGAGGTCGTTGAAGAGACACAAAATTATGTGTGAGGTATCAAGAGAGGATAGTGGAAGTAGTGGGATTAGGATTGAATAAAATGAGATCATATCCCCTTGGATAGTGAGAGATGTAATCACATCAGATGAAGATGGGGAAAATACTAGTAGCGTCGACACAATAAAAAATAAAAATGGATTCCTCTAAGAAGGAAAAGAGACCTTGGCGATTATGAGGAGGCTTACGTAGCTAAAGATAGGGATCTCTTTTGGATCCATTACTGAAGAAGATGAAATAGTATGGAGGAACCCCCTCTTTTAACTTTCCCCCTTGTTCATTTTTCTTCAAGAAGAAAGAATTGAAGAAAGTGAAGAGGTGAAAGGAGTAGAAGAAGAGAGATTAAAAGAAAGGGAAGGAGAATTTAAGACTAGAGTAGAAGCTGAAGTCAAAAACACTTCACAAGAAATATTTTCAATACCAGCAACAACAAGTAGTAATCAGTGAGGAAGACTCATTTCTATATCGAGTATGGAGAACCAAGATTCAACCCTTAGGCTTCCCACATTTCATGGGATGGGAAGAGATGATATGGAACAACACTAGTTCACATGTGAAGTTATATGATCTATGAATCCAATATCATGTATCTAGAAACCACATTTAGAGATAGAGCATTGTCATGGTACATGAAGTACAAGGCTATTGTGTTGATAGGACAAGCAAGGTCCCTTACAAAATTAAAAAGAGATATCCCAAGATAATTTTAGAAACCAAAGTCGAAATCATAGTGTATAACTGATATTAAAGAGATTAAGTAGAAAGTTGGAGAAAACATGTGGGATTATCACCAACGATTAAATATTTTGTTGGACAAAACAACATTTGATTTCAAGATGTCCACACGGGGAATGGTTTATTTATAGACTCCTAACACACAATCAAGTCCCACTCACCCAAAATAAGGTAAAAATAGAGTCTACACCAAGAGGTGATGAGATATCGACAAGGATTATGTAGATACAATATCATATCATGAACCTCACCATGCAACTATGAGATATGGAAACATTTAAGGCCATGTGTGAGAATATCTAGTGTATCTTGTGCCATGCAGAAGGTCACCATAGAAATGAGTGCCATGTGCTATGAATTTACATAGATATAGGAACGTTGAATTCATTTTCGATAGGACCATAGATCGAGTGGTGTGAGATATGTACACAATGGGGTCATATTCCTCCCCTCTTTCTAACACTATAGAAGTATCAAATATCTATGCACACTCCATTTTGTGAGTTTTTCAAATCCATGGGCCATGATCTAAACAATTGTCGGTCATTGTGGCTAATGAAGGAGCACACTACAAATTCTTACCAGGTCCAAGAAGAGAATAAAGGTGCAGATTGTAGATTCTTAGACTGGGGAGGATTTGACATAGGAGGATACCATGGAGTTCATAGAGGAGGATATGAAAGAGGAAGAGGAAAAGGATACAATGGAGGAGGAATACCACCTACCTTTTTTAACTGTGGTGATATAGACCACTTGTTTTGATTCTATACCAAATTGCATGCATTGTATGGGTATTTCCATAATGCATACCATGTCATAAAATATTTCCCATAATTATTGGCAAAATGGGAAGAAAAGAAGGCACATTGCAACATTGTGACTGTTGAGCCACACAAAGATCAAAAGATGAAAGAAGAATTTGATGTATGGATGGTAACTTAAGGAGGCATATGTATGGGAGACAACCCAAAAAAAGGAGAAGGTTCAAGGAAGAATATAGAAGGAAATATTAGAAAATCAATGTAAGCACCTCCTATGTTTGATGCCACGTAGTAGAAGTATTTCATGCGTGATGCACAATGGGAATTGGAAAAGGACAATGCACACGAAGAATTGAAATGCACAATATAGAGGGCGTTGGAAGAGGCATGCATGTGTGAAGAATTATAACACATGACATAGAGGGCACTAGAATAGGCTTTCATGCACGAAGAATTGCATTACACAGTGTAGAGGACACCAGAAGAAGCATGCATGCACAAATAATTACAACATATGTCATAGAGGGAAATAGAAGAGGAAAATGTGTTGAAAGAGTTGTGATGCACGACATGAGAAGAAATAAAAAATAACACAATGCTTACCTAGAGGTGAAATTAGAAAAAAAGATAAGTGATTTCTTGCATTGTTGTCTTAAGGTGTTCTGTGATCCTATAGTTTCAAAGAAATTGACCCACATGTTGAAAAGATGCATGGTGGAAGGGGAGACTGATGCTACTAATTATACCCCATTTCCAAAATGAGATGTGTTCCATGTAAGCACAAGAAAGTGCACATGGAGAGAATTTAAGATGACAGTTGAGCTAAGAAGTTACAAGATGGACGATGCCATTTTGGACCTAGGATTTGACATGAAAATATTATTGAATAAATCATGGGAATCGATGGGTAAACCAAAATTAATGTGTTCCTCCATTCAACTCATGCTTTCCAACCGATGCATAATTTATCCCATTGGCAGGCTGGATGAGCTGGAAGTGAGCATTGATGGGGTCAAAACTAAAGTAGAATTTGAAGTGAATGAGGTTATGAATGAATCATACCCCTATGCATCTTTACTCGAAATTGACTAGGCATTCGATAACAATGATGTACTTAATATGAAGCAATCATAGAAGTCCTTTGAGATATACATTGTTGGTGTAAATATATGCTTAGTATATTGCACTCATTTATATGTCAATCCGAGATTCGTAATCAAAAGAGTTGTTACACTATATGTGCTAAAAACAAGTAACCTATCTATGTCTATTGTATCTAGCTCAAGAAAGAAATAATTAATAACATAACACTATGTTTCTAAAATATTTGAATGCTTCACACAACTTTAAACTCGAAAGATAAGAGTGATAACAAAACTCTCAAATAAACACTCAATTAAAAAGGCTCTTGCTTAGGGGACAAGTCTGTTCATTATAGGCTCATGAAATGAAGAGATGAAATTAAGATCTTGTTCCCTATAGCAATTAAAACCGTAATCAACAATCCACCTTATTCACTCTTAGAAAGAAATCAACCATAACTCTATTAATTCCAATCAAACCTTCTTTAATACTGGAAACTGTCAATGTGATTGAGAGACTTCATTATATGCAACATGAAGGTGAGAGATGAATTCTCGTGGGTCCCGTACCTACTAAGAAAACCACAATTATAAACTCAAAACAATAACATTTGATTTCTTAACAATCCCACACATATATCAAACTCTTATCAGTTAAATATCAATCTGTAGAAATGGAAATGGAATTGTCTATTTTGTTCAAGGTCTAACCATTTACTCACACTGATTCAAAATCAAATAAATTTGTACTGTACTTAAAATAAATTTAAAATCATTTACAACACACAAATATTAAATGTTCACACTCACACAATTGAATTACAACACACAAAGACATGTACAGGGAAGTTTACCTTGGTTGGGGCAGTGGGCCCTTGCCGAACCAACAAGGTACCTTTAAAGAGATAATAGACTAAAATGCTTTACTCATGCTCATGAATTTGGACAAAATATCATTTTTATTCCTTCACTTTATCGATTGAATTAGAAGTTCAACATTACTTTCAACATAACAATGTATATCATTCTTTACTTACTACTTCCTCATTACTTTCTATCATCTATACATCATCCCTTATAAAGAAGGTGAGCCTTTATTACCAAGATCTAAAGATAATTATCAAATGGTTTTAAAATATTACAATTGGAAATTCATATCGTATCTCTAGGGATGGACTTCATCCTCGTGACACGAAGTGCATGAGATATGAAGTCTATCGTGGTCTCAAAACTACCTCAAGAGACTTCTATCCAACTAACTTCTTGGAAGCTTCATCAGCATACTTGTTCAACATGTAAATCTTGTAGACAGGGGTTTAGTACCAGATGAACACAGTCATGACCATGGGTACCAGACCAACACAAAGGTAGTGCCGAAATAAGCGCGAGACTAGTACCGAATGAGGAATTGAGCTGGAGTTACAGGATGAGGCACTGAGCTAGTGGTACCGGATGAGGCATTGTGCTAGTACTAGAATAAACATTGAGCGGGCAGTACTAGAAGAACTGATGTGCTAGTACCGAAATAGGCGCTTGAATGGGTAGTACTGGAAGAAGCATTGTAGAGTACCGAAATAGGTGTTGAACTGGTAGTACTGGATCACTACAGAGTACCAGATTAGGAGCAACATCGGTATCGGATCAGATAGGGTACTGGATCCAACAGAGTATTGGATCACACTACTGTTGCAGTACTAGATCAGTGAAGTACCAAATGAATCTTCTTAAGAGTCAAAGGGATTAGGAGCATAAATAATCAATCATTTAATCAAATTTAATCAAGAAAATCAAACAAATCATGATTTAACATAAGTTACCTCTCTATGCACATGGAAAAGGTCATAGAGTAGGTTTGTGGAGGAAATGGCTAATTATATACACATAGCATAGGTAAAATAGGCTCAGATAGAGGATAATATAGGATACTATAAGTGTCAAAATGGACACTCAATAGACACCTTGTGCGTTATTGCACCACTAGATCCAAATGAGGGAAACATACATAATGAGTCTGTAAATGAATATGGATAGATATTGATCATCAAAAACATATAAAACATCATGGGATGCAAGGAAGACTATGTGAATAAAAAAAATAATGGAGAAATCATATGGAGAAGTGTCCATTCCTATGATATGGATACTGAGGATGCAATGGAAAGATGGTAGAATACGTTGTATGAGGTATCAACTAGAAGTGCACACAAATCACCAAAGAAGTATGTTAGATCATATCATATTTTTGTGACCTACTGAGGTTTGATAGGACATGATCAATAGACACTTTCCTAAACAAATAGAGGAGAGTGTTCCTAAGACCCAAAGGATTCAGGTCATTTACATAGTAGTCAAATGAAAACCTATGCACTAGTGGGAAACTCATCGTGCATATCTATAGGAATGGGTGCAGGTAGTGGAGTGTATCAAGGAAAGGTTTTATCCCCTAACTGACTTCAAATAAACAAACCTATACAAGGGTACTAAGAATATTCATGAATGAAAACAATAGTTGGATGAATTAATAAATGTTGGAATATGATCGATTTCTTGCAGAACACAACATGTTGGGAAGGAAACAAAAGCAAAAGTTAGGGAAAGATCGCAATATATGGTGCAAGGTTCTACAACCTGAATTCCAACAAGAATTCTTAGTCCTACCTTATGTCAGTAGGCTCATGAAGAACCTAGATAAGATGCACATATGCTGGTTAGGGCCATGGCAGGAGCTAATAAATAAAATTTGATTGAAGAAGTATCATTGTCTGCATGGGTCGAATGTGTGGAGTCAAAAGGTATTGCACTGGAGGGAACTATGCAGTGGAAAGTAACTTCATAGAGTTAGAGTAGGAATGAGAAGTAGATTAGTAATAAAGAAGTAATGATTAGGTGGATTAGACAAGTCAAGGAAATAAGGCGATATGAGACATGTCATACCTGAAACAGGTTTAGAAGATTCAGATGAGGTTAAGGTGTAAATTCTTGAGTACAAACCAAAGGATAGAATAGTTGGACATGACAGGTGGCCACCCATACACATGAAAATATGGCAGTGGAGAGGTAGGTAGTTATCACTAAGACAAATTATGACAACATGGGGAATTGGAATCAGTTATGGAAATAATTCCCCACGGTGCACTAATAATTATGGTAGTAAATACTATTGTTGGTCAGCATTAATGATAAGTGTGGACCTAGGTAGACAACTAAGTAGCCAAATATCATTGGGGGAAAGTCACCTAACAATTATTTAATGCTCGAATGCACCATCTCCATTCATTATTTCTGCATAAAGAGCATAGTGCAGAGTAGAAAGTAGAGAGTAGAGTAGAGAGCCAAGTTAAAAGCAGCCAAACATCCAAGAACATTATAGTTTTAATAAAATCAACGTCGGGCATTCTAAACACACAACCCTTTCAAGTCATGGTTTCCATGGTGAGACTATAATAGAGCTTCCGAGAAGAGGGTGCCAATACGAAAAACCAACAACACTAAGAATTCGACTAGGATAATGGCTTCCATAAGAAATCCCAAAGTGTGAAGGAAAGTCAAGGAACTAAAGGACCAACATGTGGTCGATCCTGAAATATCGACCGAGGTAAGTATCAGAGGCCCTCTGTTAGGAAGGGTTCCCCAACTTAAATATGCAGATTAAAAAATACAAGATGAGGCGTAGTTCCCCGAACTATGCTTTGACACATATGTAGATGTTATTCTAAGGGTTTGGGGAAAACCAGTAGTGGTCACCACAAAATGGGCCAAGCCCCTCAAGAAATTAAGAATATTATCATTAGTGGATTTCCCACATTTCTGGTGAAGGTCGTACATCAATGTGTGCATCCATTTATTGCTTAGATAGTTGCGTGAAGGGTTCCTTTGGCTAGACCAGGCATACCAGGTCAACATTGATATAATGCACCAAGTCTTAGGCCTTCCTATAAAAGGAGATGATCTAGTTGAGGAGATAGAAGCTAAGGATGCCACATAAGATGAGGTATACACAAAGTATGATACACATAGAAAATCAAGAGGAGCAATGATTTCAGATATAAACAATTTCATTGTTCAGTTCACCATAAAGTTACTTTCATACAAACTAATGCATAAGTGTCATAAGGATGTGTTCTGATTGAGGGTAATCGTCACTGCAAAGTGATGCATCCAAGACATCAATATGGATTGGGAACATTATTTGATGAACGTGTTCCTAGGACTACTTGGACACATATGACATCAACAAGGAGTTATATTATATTTATATGTTACTCATGCTAGCCATGATAATGTGGAATCCACAATCGGGCCGAAGTACGACGTAGAGGTGTTTCCATCCTTCCCCTCCTAGAAATTCCTAGATCTACAACATAACTTGGACAAGAGAATCCAGTGTGAGAATAACACAACTTTCAACCTATGGGATACCAAAATGATTCAAGAAATGGTGCAATCCTTCCACATACAATGCAACCTTATTAAAAGGTATGAGGATTATCTTCATTTTTAATGTACTTTTCATAATTTTTTCATCACCCCGCAAGAAAATCTATAGACTCTTGCTAAGAGCATCCCCTTTTGCATTATAGAGGAGGATATTCCAACACCAGTTGAGAGCATTGTTAAGGTGTTCCAAACCAATATGGATGTGAATTAGATGATGAATCAAGAGTCATCATGGAATTTAGATGACCTTTCCATATGCTTGAGCTTTGTCCAAAAACTAGCACCGTATTCCAAGAAAAAAGGGTCATAGGAACAACCAATAGTGTCATATATCCATGTAGCAATACCTAGAAGAGAGTGTTGTGGTTCAACCCATTAGCTGTCACAATCATCAATCCATCCACTAGCTCATAGCCTTAACCATTACCTTATGTTATGCTAGAGTTGGGATAGGTACCTTCACAGGACCTGAAAACATATATGACAAAGATCATGAATGAATTGGGAGACATGCAACGCACACTCAACCAGTCCTATATAGAGTTGAAACATAAGCACACATAGGAGATTACTATGCACTGAGAAACTCAACAACAACCTGACCAATATATAGTGGCACGGAAAGAGATCAAATAACTCGATGAATCAGAGGTTACCAGGCACACATTTTTTATTATCTAATGGAGGAAATATATATGCAAGTCCCCAATACAACCGCAAAAACATAGGACCTCCCAACGAAAAGTAAAATCAACAAAGTAAAGAAGAGGGTCCAATACCTATAAGCATAGAACATAGAGCTTCAAGAAAATCTAAAGCGCACCCCACAATCAGAACAAAGGGAGTTGCAACACCATATTTCCTTTATAAAAAGGCACTACAATAGGGACGGACAAACATGCATGAATGATTTCTTGAGGGTGTGTTGAGCACTTAACACACCCTCAAAATTTCTAGAAATTTTGGGGTACCACTCTTTATTTTGTTTGATTTTTCTTTTCTTGATTTAGTTTGCAAATTTTAGTTATTTAATACTATGTGGTACTTGGTTTAAACCTATTTTTATTTGATTGATTGAACCAAGTAATGCAACTTTGTTAAATCCAAGAAGATACAAACTAAATAACACAATATTTGATGATTAAATAACTATAAAAAAAAATCATCAGGTGATTTCATTCAACGAAGCCATTGGATTGATCAAAAGAAGGGTGTTTAAATAGTATTTGTAATGAGACCCATTTTCTCTAGATGGTCGACAAACACAATGGGCGTCGAGAGTTTCCCATCACACTCAATGCACCAATAAGCCCTTCCTCACGTCGCATGATGTGATAATCGATGGAGTTTAAAACCTTGAAAAATTCACTAGTCACCCGTAAGGAGATTCGAGGTCCATTAACATCCATCATCCAATTTGAAACACGTTTAAATCCTAGTCGTTCACAAACAAAAAATGAGAAATCATCCACAAGGCATCATGATAGTGTGTTAGATGCCATGTGTAAATCGTACGGTTTCCATGTCATCAACCATACACTCTATGTAAGAATGATGGAAACTACTCTAGCCACGCTACCATCCACGTGACACCACCACGTCATATTCCATACCACTTTGGGTCACTGCCATGTCACACCTCGATTTCAGTTCCATCCATCGTTGGAGGGTATTTTCCTTTTATGTTGTCACATTAAGAAATGCGAGAGCTCACCCAATGTCGATGAGATCATTGGTGTCGTGTGAGTTCTAACATTTCTTAACGTGACAACCATTATCCGGTTGGAAGTGTCATTAATGAAGTATAAAACACCCGTTTTTCCCGATGACTGATGAACTGTATATCATGAGTGTTATGGACCATTCGATCCTAGAGGCCAACAACTCATATCTATCGATTTCACGATTAAATTTCACGGGCGAATGGGGCCATCGATACATTAGTTTTTCCACCAAACAAATGGGATAGTGCCACATAACAAATCTTGCCACATTGGACTGTCACATCACCACTGTTGTCACCCAACCACTAATGATTTTCCTACACACACGATCTCAATCATCCAATCAACATGATTTTTTTGATCTTCGACATCGATTTTAAAATCTTTACTCTAGACTCTTGGTAGGTAGCATGGGACCCTCAATGCACTAGTCAAATCGTATCCAAACCAGAAATCGACACGTTTATCCTTAATTCCATGATGGCACTCCACATCATTCTTTACATACATAAGTGACATCATCGATAGTGGAAACATCGTTGTGATTGGTTAAGTATTAAAACTGAATATCGCCCGACCCCAATCAAATCAATGCACACTGGACTAAGTAGTGTCATGAAACCAATGATCATCACTTCAATGTGTCATGTCAGCCATTGAAGGAAATTGAAGGTATTGCCCCACATTTAACATCACTAATTCATAGATATTGCCTCATTACCCCAAGATTTGGGGTATTAAACTCACATTTTCTTCCAGTTCTACCCATTATTCGATGTTAGTTTTGTCCTTGGATGAGTGTATGTTTGTTCTTAATGAATTGAGAATATTATCTTCTTGCTCTGGTAGAAAGGATTTACATGGACAATAACAACATTTTAGGGAACTCATTAAGGTAAGCATCACTACACCAATGCACGATGTTACTAAATAAGGTATAAGTTATGTTGTATCATGTTTTATGGTGTTTTAATATAGCCATTGATTTGATTACTAATTATCACCAGTATGAATGTAGGCGTGATGGCCCCAAGGAAAGTGCCTATTTAGAGGATCTAAAAGAAGCTAAGAACAAGATCTAGTGGCCTTGGAGAAGGTTCAAGTGATGTGCCAGAACAGGTGGAAGGAGCTCAGCTCCCAAAGAGTACCGAACCACTTATTGTTCTTCCCTTGAAGAAGGTTTTGAACATTGTACCTCTGTACCATGACATCGATACCTGTGCAATGAGCCAGATTTCTACCCAGGTTCAAATACCTTCTTGGAATGATATGTTCTAGAAATTAGACAAAGGGGATTATCGAAAATCCACTCCACACAATGAACTTCAACTCTAGGAGGTGGATGATGTAGTTTTTACCACAATTAAGAGATCAATGCTTCATTCAGTTGTTTCCAGAGTGCATGTATTTCTAACATACTCAGACCCCAAATGGGTCATGTCACTGCTAAAATAACTCATTAATTCTTTCAATACCAATTTAAAATGTGAAAATAAAAAACAACATGAAATTTAAGTTCATTCAGTTGTCCATACTCAGTAAAAAAATGTATATAATTACTCTTATTGTGAAAAGCAATAATTAAATACATACAACCACATTCAACCATAAAATAGATACATGAATTCATCTTTATGCTCAGAGTAAGCAACAATGTCCAAACACAACTTAGAGTAAAATGCATAACAATTTATATATCATCATTTAACACATCAATACAACAGATAAGAACACTTATCTTATAAAAATATGCAACTCGTTGTAGAGGATAGGAATTCCTCCCAACCATATTTGTTTTCAACAACAAAACACCCCCTAGTTGGGGCTATGAATCCAAAAGAGATGGAGGTACCTAAGGTTGACTAATGTCCCCCTTTCAAAAATTAAACTCTTAGCTAAATTCTATTCCACCAACACACTTCCCCTCAACCTGCACAACCCAAGGGATGTAATCCCCCTTCACTTCTCACAGTACCTTGGGCCTTTCCACTCCCCTCCATGGCTTCCATCATAATTTGGACATGAATTCTACTTGTTGAGACTTCAAGAATTCTACAATTGCAACACAAATTCGTTGAGAATCCAAAACGCATGCTTCCTGGATGAATTTCAAACAACTCTTCACTCTGAGGCACACAACCTATTTTTTCAAGAAATTATAGCTCCAAAAAATAGCCAAACATGTCCAAAACAGCTTCCTACAAGCTCTCACACTCAGAACTCCATTAGTGGCCAGAAAACTCCATGTAAAAACAACTCTCTATGCAAAAATGTGAATGTGCAAAATCTGGTCTCCTACCCATACAAATTTCCTCTTTTTCTCTTGCTTTCTTGACTTTCACTCTTCCCCAATCTCATTGTACTCATCACCCATGCTCTCAATAATTATGGGAAGTGACTCTCACACCAACCCTCTTACATGAATTCAATCATTGGGATCTAGAACACTCAACAAATAATGTAAGGTTTATGGCAAGGGTAATTTAGAGGAAAAAATAGGAAATGGGTTTTGGTTTAATAAATATGGGTAACTCCCCCTTTGGATCCCTACCCTCTCTTGTGGATACTTAGCCCCCAATATTCTTCTCTGTTCGTCTACAACTGGCAATACATTTCATTCATTATATTTCAATTTACATCATTTACATATTGACTCTCGCCCATACATCACATTTACAATATACATCGATTGGATCTCGGGAACATACTATATTTACAATACACATCATTGGTTTTGGGGTTTGGAAACGAGGATGCTACATTCCCCTCCCCCTACAAACTGCACTGTCCTCAGTGCACATAACTGTACAATTTACACTTTGACATATAAAAACATTACATCAAAATACTTAATACTTATACAACTTAATGACTCACACAACAATTCCAACCAACAAATCCCTTTTCCCCTCAACCTCTCTAGGAATCTTAGATTTGTGGCTCCAAGCACTTGAACTACCAAAATGGAGTCTTCATTCGCTTATGTACAAATGTACCTTCATTTTTCTTCAAAATTTGCAAGAAATTGCGGGTATGCTTCCAGCATGGCTTATTTGTGCTCCCATGTAGCATCTTCAGGACCGTAACATGTCCATTGAAATTTTACCAAGCCAATGTATTTGTTCTTGAGAACTTTGAATTTTCGATCGAGGATGCGCATTGGTTCCACCCGAAAATCCCCTTCGTGTTCCACCTCGATCACATTCCAATCAATCACATTATTAGGATCGGGTACATACTTTTTTAATAAATACAAATAGAAAACATTATGAATTCTCATGGATGAAGGTAACACTATCATGTATGCAAATTGTCCTATCTTTTCTAAGACCTCAAAAGGCCCACAATATCTCGCTACCAACTTTGGGAAACTTCCCAATTTTAGCAAGCTTCTCTTGAATTTAACTTTTAAAAACACATGCTCTCCCACTTTGAATTATTTATTTGTTCTGTTTCTTTTAGAATAAATCTTCTTCCAATATTGTGGAACTTTTAAATTCTGCCTGATTTCACCGTTTTTTCTTCCATTTCCTTTAACAACTTTGGCCCAATCACAACTCAGTCTGTTGGGTTATCCCAACTTACTGGTGTGTTACATTTTGTTGTATGTAAGGATTCAAACAGACTCATCTTCAATGATTTCTGATACCCATTGTTGTATGCAAAATCAACTAAATGGATATAATACTCCCACTTAGAAGGCTTTTCCATTACATACATTCTCAACATATCATCAATTATTCGATTAATTCTTTCTATTTTTCCATATGACTCTAGGTGATATGTTGTATTGAAATTCAAATTTGTCTCAGATCCCTTAGACAATCCCCTCCAAAAATTGGAAGTGAACTTGGGATCTCGGTCCGACACTATTTCCTTAGGCACACTATGTAGCCTAGTAATTTCTCTCATGTAAATTTCTGCAATATTGGATACCTTATGAGTTACTTTCACTAGAATGAAATGTGCAGCCTTTGTGAGTTTGTCCACCACTATCATGATGGAATTATGTTTCCTAGTTGTCCTAGGAAATTTAGTAATAAAATCTATAGTAACAACTTCCTATTTCCATTCAGGAATGAGAAATGGCTGCAACAATCCTGCTGGATGTTTATGCTCATCCTTTACCTTTTGACATTCCATGCATCTAGCCAAACAATCAGTGACATCTTTCTTCATACCAAGAAAAACATATTGGCCTCTTATCACTGTAATAGTTTTCTTATCTCCTGGATGTCCCGCTTATGGCACATTATACATCTCTCTTAGAACTAAATTTATTAACTCTTGATAATTAGGAACATAAACTTTGTTCTGAAATAAGAGGATTCCATTCTCTTCCAGCTTGTAATCCTTATATTTTTGTTGTATATCATTTTGGTGTAAGCTTTCTTTAACTTCCACATAATGTTGATATGTTGTTACAACCTCTATAATTTTATCTTTTAAATATGTCTTGTACATACTAATGGTTGTAGAATTCATTTTATGAACCTTTCTACTGAGTGCATCGACCACCTTGTTCTCTTTTTCATTTATGTTCTTGATATCAAATTTATATTCACTAAGAAATTCCATCCATCTAGTTTTCCTAGCATTTAGTGTTGATTGTTCAAACATATGTTTCAAACCACTATGGTTTGTCCTTAGTTCAATTTTTTTGCCCATGAGGTAATGCATCCACATCCTTAAGGCACGTACTATAACTACTAACTCTAATTCACATGTGGCATAATTAATTTCACGGTCTTTCAATTTTATGGACTCATAACAAATTACATGTACATTTTGCATAAGGAATCCATTGAGCCCTTCCTTGCATGCATATGTGCACACAAAAAAATCCTCATTTGGATCTGCAACTTTCAAAATAGTAAGCACTAACAATTTTCTTCACATTTATCATTCCATTCAAAATTTACTCCTTTATTTTGCAAAGATTTTATTGGGTGTGCAATTTTTGAGAGTCCTGAAATGAAT